>JAKSZP010017293.1:0-136778 GCA_022478985.1 Massospora cicadina
AGAGGCTATGAACAACTTGGCTAAGACGGTCACTAAAGAAGGCCAAGCAGCTAATGAGCGCTGGGCTCCTCTACCTTCCTTCCAGGTGTTGGACTTGGTAATGTATTACCATAATCACATCACACCAAAAAGAGAAAAGTTTGGTTCTATCTGGGAAGGTCCCTTTTCCATCACCTATAAGCGAGGGGATGAGTATTCTATTAAGTCGCTTGCTTCAGGTCTTACTATCAACCGCGTTCATGGGCAGTTCTTGCGATCTTATACCTCCCCAACCACTTTTGAAGGGGGTAATGTCAGACATTTACAAGTCAAAGTATGGAAAAGAGTGGTTTTGAGGTAAGTGAAGACCAAATCGGCCAAAAGACCTTAGTCAATTCTCAGTGGAACCCTATTAATCAGGGTAACACCTTTAACTAATATTAATAAGACTTGGGCAAATACCACAAGTCCGACTGATTGGATTGCACTGACTATGCAGCGAATTCAGGGGAGACCCTTGGAGGCTCTTTCCCCGGCCACCATCAGTTTAGTTCACATCCCCTCACAATGACCAGCCTCTTTTATAGGGATGGTGGGGGCTCCTTAGGGCGAAAAGATTTTCCCCCTTTCTGATTGGGTCTAATTAATTAAATCCCTTCCAAATGGTTCTGTTTTTCTGACGGTTACATCCCTGCCGCCCTCGCATTAAAGCGATGCAAGTTTCAAACTAACCAATAGGCCACTTTTGAATATTACCTAATTTAAACAGCACCAATCAATCTGAACTCAAGGCATGAAAAGTCTAAATTACAATTATCTGTAAGTCTCAAACTAACTGATAGGTCTAAACCACATATTTCCTAACTTAGACAGCACCAAGCAATCAGAGCCTGAACTATGAATCGTTCATTTTTTATTATCACACTATTATCAAAGCTTTAGTTTTTTCCCCGCGCAGCGCCTAATAAAAAATAATATAAAACCAAATACCTCACAAAGTGGCTATTTATAAATTTTGGATAAGTGGTAAGAACAGCTCCTGTGATATTGTTGGAATCAAGGCGATACTACACCAGCGAGTTTAAAAAGGGCCAAGAATCCAACAACAATAGCATCTCAGGCGCGTATCTTGGAGTTACAACTGTCTATTAAGCATTCCAAACCCTACTTATATGAGAATCATTTTATTTTAATTACTGATCATGCTTCTTTGTGATGGCTGTAACAAATGAAGGATTCTGATGGGAGGTTAGACTGAAGGTCGTTAAAATTCAAAACTACGATTTTTAATATTCATTGACCAGGTCCCATTTACCAAAATGTGGATTGCTTATCCAGGCTCCCCATATTTGCTCTAACTGACCCTGAGGAGGATCAACTTTATTAACTCTTAACTCAATTGCATTTATGGAAAGAAAAATCCCTGACCTTTCACAAAAATAAACAATAAATTGGCAAATTCCCAAGTTATAAATGGCAAACTGACAAACTCATAACTCGGAAAATGGTTGCCCTATATATGACCTTTGGCTAGAACTGACATCATATTGGAGGTGCATCTGCAAGTTGACTACTGGGGAATTCAGAAATAACTTAACAGTGCTCAAGACTAAATGTTACTAGGAAGGAATACTTGTCTCAACCCATTATGCCTTAGAGTCCTGCCTGGCATGTAAAAGTCAAACTGGACCTAATCCCTGGCCTCAACAACAAGTGGTTCTACCCTGTAAACCCTTCCATACTATCTGTATTAATGCTGTGGAACCTCTCCCTCAAGCCTTGAATGATCATCAGTTCTTCCACCTAGCAGAGGATCATTTAACTAAGTGGATAGAAGCTGTATCTCAACCCTCTGCTTTGGCAAAAGCTACCGCCACATTTTTATTTAATCAGATTAACACCCACCATGGGTGCCCTAACGTACATCTCTCTTATAATGGGCAAAAATTTTGATTATCGCTGGTAAATAATTTAGACAAACTGATAAATCCACTTAGGTATTTTCCACTCCATATCATCCTTCAACCAATAGGTGGTAGAGCATATGATTTTACTCTAACTGCAACTCTCCAGAGAATGACCACAACTGACCCCCTCCATTGGCCCCAATATTTGCCTAGTGTAATTCTGGCCTAAAGAATATGCTATCATCAAATAATTAATATTTAGCCCTTACTAGCGTTGAATGGAAGAATTCCCAGCTGCCTTTTAAAGTGTAGGCCATGCTAGATCAAGCTATCCCTGAAGCCCCCATTGTTACTATGCGAAGTATTGCCAATAAGATTATCTGAATTCAAGTCCTGGCTTCTGAGAACTTATTTGCTACCACTAATAGAGAAATAATCAATTTGATGACAAGCATGAACCTCTGCACACCTTCCACCAGGGTGATCTGGTCCTTTTCTACCATCATTGGCCTGGAGGTCACAATAACAAATTGGTAACAACTTGGTGGGGCCCTACAAAGTTATTTATAAACGAGGTAATGAACACTCAATTGTGGAGGTCACGCAAGGATTCAAGGAAAAAATATACACAGTCAATTGCTCTTGCTGTTTTCCACCTGCCCCAAGATCCAGAGGAAGCATTGTCATTATTTATTTTTAAAATCTGAGTTTTGCATGTGTTGGATGAATGGAATGAAAGCAATCTAATTAAATAAATAAAACTATTATTTTGGGGATAAACGTCCAAAAAATTCAAGTCCTTTTAATGTTGGGGATCATCCTCAGCTTGTGTGATCAAATATTATCATATCTAAAACGCCCTTAATCAGGGTTTAACCCAATTTATAAAGCAATTAAAATCCATCTGATGGATATGACCAACGTTCCACAAAAATCATATTGGTAATAATTCTAGATCTTAGCTCAGAACTCTTGGATATTTTATTGAGAAAAACTCCCTGATCTCCCATATAATGAAGTTACCAAGAAAAAAAGTTAACTCCTTTTTTGACATTTAATAATTTTGACTACCTCTATTCATTAAGGGATGAAAACGTAGTTAAGATTTACCACTTAAGGAACTTGATCCAGAGTGAAGACTTTTTGGCGAATGAAAGTAAAACTTATAATCCAGCACCTAGGAACTTTGGGTCTCCTGCCCTAAAAAATAAAAGGCGAGTGGTTTCCAACCCCTTTATCCTGACAATTTTTGAGAAGATGTGAAGTTCAAAGCTTTTCACATAACTTTATACACCTGTGGTTATTTCCATGAATTTGATGTTCAAGAAGCTGTCATGTCACACAGTTGAACTTCCCGCCAATCATGCAGAATTACCTTGTCCACATTAGAAAAAAGTATAGCCATATGGTATGGCAATTTTGTTAACAATAAGGCTTTCAAACCCCTGGATAAAGTTGATCCCAACCCCACGCCTTCTTCGCCAATTTTACCAACTTATCTAAAGTCAATGTGTATATGAATTAGTTTATTCACCCCCCGTGTATGATCATTTTTCCTGCCACTCTATTGACAATGATGAGCCCATAATAAGGAATGATTCTGGAGAACATTCTATCTCCCCTCAACTGAAAAGGAAATCTCCCCCACGGCTTTCTGTCCTTTTTTAACTTGAAAATTTCCACAGCCTGTTCAGATTTCACTACAAAAACACCTGTTTCTCATAATAGGGTAGCCTATTCTTCCCATAAGGCAGGTGACTTTTACAATCCACTCTCCAATGTCATGTTTCATGACCCCACCATACACCACCAATGCCAACCTTACCCTACAGGGAAGGAGTCTCAATAATTTAAACTTGTCAGAATCTGGTAAAAATGGAAAGAGATATGTTAGGCTTTCCACAATGGCAATATGACAGATTGTGTCTATTGTCCCCTTTCAGACAAAAAAAAGGTTCTTTATATGACAAGCTCCTATATTTAAGCCATCTCCAATCCCCACACTGTCTAGGTTTTTATGTGTTAAAGGAATAGCTCCTGTGTAGAAATCCTCAACTATACCGCCAAAATATACTTTACTCCAAGTAAGATCCACCTAATGCCACTCATCTATACGATTTTCTCATTTCAGGATCCTGAATCCTTTCTTATTTATTTTAACTGTGGTATGATCTTTTTTGGTTTTAATATTAATATTTATTTCCTAAACCAAAATTTGACACTAAACAAATTATTCCCATTGTTTTTTTATTTTATGCTTCCTTTGCCAATTGATATGCTGGGACTCTAAGGATGAATCTAGTCTCAATATGGAAACTTTAAAAAAAACAAAAAAGCAAATTTGGGTAGCAGCCAATAATGGCGTTGTCAGAAAATTTTCTTTTCCAGAGACAGTGAGCTCTGATGGTGGCAGGCCAACCATTATAAAGACAGGCTGACCCTTGCCGTTATGCCTTATGCGTTGGGCCAGCAGCACCAGCTGACCCCTTTGCATGTCACCTGTTGATAAATTTTGAGCTTTGATGGCTCGCTTCTAACCCTAGTTTCAACTGCACAGATTCGTGGATACTTTCTTTGAATAATAATATGAATTGGGGCAATAATAGTATGAAGAATATTACTAAAGTTGAATCCTCAAAAGCCACGTTGAGTGTATTGTTAACACTAGACAGGTGCTTCTTCCTCTTGAAAGTTTTTTAATGTTAAGGAACACTTTCTCTATTCCCTTTTCACAGAGCCAAGCGGAGATTTTAATAAAACCAACTTAAGGATATCTAATCCTTGCACTCTTCTCTTAAGAGTAATGTTTAAACAACCAATGTTAAACAATAAAGTTATTACTAAGTTTTAATCTAATTTTATTAGGGAATAATTTGAGGTTTTTATATTTAGATTTGACAAACAACTTTTCAGCTGTCCGATGATGATATTTGTGCTCCTAAACTGGTTTGACCCTCAATGTGAGGCACCAAATATTGTCAGGTACCTTTTCCTTGGGTTTATTAGGAAGCGTAATCCTCAGGTGTTTGGTCCGCCAAACAATTGGTATTAGGTAATTGAAACCAATTGTTTCAGCCAATGACAATTCTACTCTTCCTCCAGCATTCAAACGTTTTGGTAGTTTCTGATGACTCCAATCCGTTCCGCCCTGAACAATTCCCTATAATTTGACTATTGGGTGTTATTCCAATATTAAATTTTTGCCTAATTTTCATTGGGGATTAAGCCTGACAAAATTATCATCTGTCAGTGGCCTCAATTATCATCAGGGATGATGCTCGACAAAAATTCCTCTGTTGGCGACCTCAAATATCATCAGGGGATGATGCCCAACAAAAAAAACTCATTAGTTGGCAACCTCTAATATCATTGTGGATGACACCCAATGATATTCTCATCAATCAGACACTATTGCCAATCCTACATGATAATAACTTAATGTCAAATCTTAAATTTGGTCAAAGGGTTGGCTTATGTGCTCATCTGAAATTCTGACACCTGCGCCATTTGGGTTCCCCCATCCTAAGCCCTAAACCATAAGAATACAAATAAGCTTATAAACAAAAGGAAGAATAGACAAATGGAGAAAATTTTAAGAGGGAAGCACCAGGTATTTATATGTACAAAAGGGCTGATGTTACCATTGCTTTCCTATTGGCTTATCGCAGTTTTTTTCAGCCAACAACTCTTTTTCCCTTTTACTGAGCTTCTCCCTTCTCTGGGGTCAACCCTCTTTCCTCATTCTTCCCAATGACCAATTATTAGTTCTGGCTTCATCCTTGGCCTTTAGTTGCCGGTGAGCCATATAAATTACTATGTTGAAGATATTGCTATGGATTTGACTTAGTAATAATGCACTGAAAACAGCTTCTGTCGCTCAGGTAACTCATAAACGATGGCTTCTCACCAATGACATGTTTTGACTCTCCTAGTCAATTTTTGGGGAATTGCCTTACTAAGACAATAAATTATATATGATGCGCTAGAAACAACCTCATCCTTGAACTTGGGATCATTGGTTTCCACTGACATTACTAAAATAATGTAAATGGATCCTCTTCAGATACTACTTGCTGATGATTTATATTAGTTTGGGGCCATCATTTGACCCCGCTCAATCCTAACATCCCAACTCAGCGGAATACTCATTCAGCTCAACCTAATTTGAGGAGCTACTCACCATGCAATTATTGAAACATATGAAATTCATCCAATAAGCCATTCCTCTGGGATTGGCCTATTTCATCATAAATCTCGCTAAATTATTGGAGGAATCCATCTGGTTAAATAAAAGACGGTTATTCCCAAACAACTTATAAATCCAGTTTTATGAAGATTTACAAAATGACCCTTTCTTCCCAAGCACAAAATAAAAAAAATAAGTTACACTAGGAGAAGTTGTCCCAAAGCTGCTATTCAAGAACAAAGCTGCAAATGCTAAATCTTATTCTTTATTAGATGCAAGTTCCCTTGTTTGTCAGGGTGCTGTCCTATTTTGTTTAAAGATTTCATTTTGTCTTTAAATAAATCATTTTAACTTTAGCAGTTTTGGATTTTCACTCTTTAAATATTCCTATGCATCATGGCATACATCACGGCCATTTAAATGCATCTGAAAAGATGTCTCTCCACCATAACTAAAGAGATTCAGGACCATACTTATAAAAGTTGATTATTTGCTCTGGTAGTTAATAAGTAACTGCCAGATTGCAACTAAAGCCAACTTGGGCTCCACTAAGGGCTTTAAAAAAAGAGAATATTTTAGCTGACGCCTTAAGTCAAAACTCAGCCTTAGCTCTTGACCTCAAAGAATTGCAGTCATATAAGACTCACCTAGTTATTTCTCCTGGATATAATTTATCTAACTATCTGTCTTCTTTACCTGTACCTCCGTTATCACTTATTCTGAGAACCTAGAGAATTATGGTAGGTTCTGAAAAGCCGTTTTGTCTCAACTTTTATCCTCAAAATACAACCAGAACTTTTCCAAATGCAACATAAATTAAAGAAGATCTAATGAGGGAGTATCTTGTAAGGGACGTTATGGTATGGTTCCAGGGATTTATAGGTTCCCTCTGGACCTCTTCACCTGTAGTGGATCAAGTAACATCATGATGAGATAACCGCGTGGCACCTTGGAAGGATAAAACCCCTGAGTTTTACACTTCCTGTATAATGGGAAGGGTTTTTCAGAAGGGTGCTCATTATACAAAAAAGTGTCTTTTAAACAACAGGATAAATCTAAATTTGGGAGCTCCTCTCGGTTTCCTGGTATCAGTCTAGAAGGCAGAGGGACCCTGGTCTTTCCTTTTGATTGATTTTCATATGTACTACCCCTATCTGAGGGCTATGATGCCATCATGGTCATTGTCCAACAGTTCACCAAGTTTGCCCACCTCATTCTTTTCCATGCCAAAAGTAATGGTGGCACAGACTCTAAGCTATTTGTCACCCACGTTCCTTACCCATGTCATAACAAAGAATAATTAGTGACCATGGGCCCCAGTTCATCTCTTTATTAAGGGAAAAAGTTTTAGGGACTCTCCAGATTTACATCACCGTTCTACTGCCTTCCACCCAGAATCAAATAATTTTACAAAAAAATTATCCAATGTCCTGAAATTTATCTTGAGGTAATTATGAAGCGATTGATCTCTCAGTTTAAGCCTCACACAATCCCATCACACAATTTAGGTATGACTGCCAAGCATTCCTCTATCAGATGTCCTCTCTTCGCCAACAATGGGTTAACTCCTCGTTCAACATGGAACCTAGTTGGAGGTCTAAGGTGAAAATGTGGTGGACTTTGCCATGTTCATCAAGAAGAACTAAGAGGAATACGTTAATTTGGATGCTGCCATGAAGACTAAAAGAAGAACGCAGATGTTATGAAAAGAGTAGGTCAGATTAAAAGGAGTGAGATCATGTGATACTTGATTCCAGGAATGCCCCATAAAGCAGCCATTCAAGAAACTGGGACTGAAGAGAATAAAACCTACTTTGATGTTAGAAAGTTGGGTCATTCCTCCTACTGTAAGTCCTGAGAATCAACTCCTATGCATTAACAGGAAGAAATTCCAGCACAGAACCAAGAAAGGGTCCAAGAATGCTTCTGCTCCCCTCACCAACAAAGTCAATTTAGCCCATGTAGTAGATATGTGTTGGGTGACAGCCTATTCCCTGAAGGTTTCTTCACTCGTCCTTTCCACCACCAAGAACTTAATGATTAAAGTTTTTGGAACTTTTCAAGGTTGTTTTGGGGTCATAGATCGCCGCCAGTAGGCAGTTTGCCTTCCCCTTCAACGCCACATTTTATTATATCAAGGTTTGAGTTCCTCCAAGGCGAATAAGCCTGAATCAAACAATAATGAATCAATCAATGTGAACTTGAAAATGACAAATTAATATCTACCACACTAAATTATGTGATGTTACAGAAAGGCCATCCTCAACATGATCAGGTTTCTTACATCTATTTGATTAAATTGGGATCAGCCCTACCATTCCTGCGTGTGGGCATGCCGCGCCAGCTCCACAAAGTGGCTTGTTTTTCTTCAGGTTGCGGCCATTCCACAAAATAACCAAGTAAAAATCTTTGATATTATCCAAACAGAGATTAGAGTGATCCACCTTCTCATCCTATCCACTATTTGTTAATAATATAGCAGTGTATTGATTATTGGATCACTTTGCGTTGGGGATTGGCAGGCTTAAATGCAAACCACCTTTATTTCTCAGTCAGGTTTATAAGGCAGCAGGCCCTAGTAGGTTCTTCTGTCACTCCATTTTTTGTTTTCTCGCTTTATTAAAATTAAAAAATTACATAAAGAGTTAAAATTTTTATTGTAAGTAGTTCATGGGTACCCTTTTTAGGCTTGACTTCGGACTTTGTTTTAAATTGGACCATAGTGGCATTCACTATCATAAATCAGTCAGTCATTGTGATCTGCTGCACCAACGGTATTCTGTCTGTTTCTTTGGGTGGTAAATTATCCAGAATGGTGGCGCAGTCTTGTTTTTATCAGCAAGTTCCATGACTTAATGGTGTGATTCCTAATATTATCCTTCTCCACCCTTCGTTTTGAAGAAGGTGATGCATTACTTTTATTTAATGAGCAATTTTCATCATTTGTTTAAACTGGTGACTTATTGGGGCTACCTTGTTTGTTTGATCAAAAGTTTCTATACTGGTGCTAACGAGTATCTTAAGTTCCAGAGAACACTCAATCATACTTCTGATTCAAGCGTAATCTGTGTCAACTTCACCTTCCTCCTATCTTTATGCACCCCTTGAACCAGTTACAACGTGAGTGTGTTGTTTGTCCTGATCCCATTCCTATATCCTCCAACCCAGCAGTCATGTGTTCTACTGGCATATTTCCATCCAAAAAATCTAACACCAATGTGAAACAGGTAGCTCAGAATCTGTTAATGCATCCGGTGTACACAGTACCAAACAGAGAGTGATATAACCCATCCTGCTGATGAAAATGTTTTCCTCCTGATACTATCACTGTTGCTACTCAAGCACCTATCCCATATTTGGCGGCTATGTCCCATGAGGTTGCAAATAAACAAAATTACGCTTATATTTTATTGCCTACCAAAATTCAACATAATCCCATTAGGTTTCCATCGATGCCCTTTTGGAGACAGGATCAACTTGGATTTTTATAAACTTAAAGGTCTCTCAAGATCTGGATATGTATTTTGAAATAGGATCATCAGTCTTTAATGCTTCTTCAGCAAGATTTTTAATGCAAAATAAGATGTCTTGTCCTATTTTGTGTGCATAAGTCCTACTTCTGTTCCATTTTACTGCGGTGCCAGAATTATTTTTAGTTATGCTTAGGTAGGTGGTGGTGACGTCATCAACAAATGAATATCAACCTAATCCAATCTCATGTCCTTTGTGTCAAGAGAGTATTTATATCATTCCAGTTCCAATCGTGGTGGTGCACAGAGCACTAGACCAACGCAAGGGAACTAGTAATCATTGTTAGAAAAAAGATAAACCATCAGAGAAAGCTTAGGCTAAAGTGACATAGAGCGAGGAAATTTAGCATGGTACTCTTAAATATTATTGAGAAAACAGCAAAACTGGCTGTGCCCCATAGGGTCGTTCATAACCAAGCTTTGTGCAGGTCTAGAGTGCAGAGGGTCCCTGGTTAGGAGGGAACCTAGGCGTCCCAGCGGTGTACCTGATGCTATCATGATTTTAAACCAAATGAATTGGCTAACGTGATGCAAGACCTTCTCAATGAAGTCTGCGCACAGGTATGCCCAGTGAAAATAAGAAAAGAATGTTAAATTGATTAAGGGTTTATTGTAAGGAGGAAGGCAACCAACGAGAAAAGTTGGTGTCAAAGAAACATATTTAAGCCAAACTGGGAATCATCTATTGGAGAAAGTGGTACCAAGCTGAGTGCAGTAATAAGTGCACACTTTCATCTGACAGGGTGCTATACTTTGTAATACAAACTCAAGTAATTTATTGAAAATTAAGGCTGACCAGGATGAAAATTTCATAAACCGAATGGTTTCAAGCTCCCATTCACTGACTAATTGAATTGAGCCATCATCATTCAAGAGGTAACTTGTTCATTTTAACACTAAAGCTGAAACTAGGGGCTGGGCGTTAAGCACCCCACTTGGACCAACCTGGGAATATCTGGCCTGTACCCAGCGTTTATTCAAGGTTTGCTTTAGATCAGGAAGGGCCTGCAACTTAACTCGTTTGACCTACTGCTGACTAGCCTTGTACTTGATGTTGTGCATTATCAAGTCATGTAAACATGACACTTTAATAACATCTGCCTATGTGGCGAGTTTCCTTTCATCAAAATGTTCTCCTCTGATATAGCATTGATCTCCATCACTTTAACTCCTCCTTTCCTAACTCACCACATGACTCCCTTCTAGACTATTTTCTTAAAAAAAGTTCTTCAATAATGAAAAAGCCAATCGCCTCTCACCTCACTCTGTGTATGATCTGGCTTTCTGTAAAACGGTGAATTTGGCCAATATCATTTTCCTACTGTTCCATATACTGAACAAGAAGACAAGGCCCTGTGTATTTATTTAGAGGACATGCTCTAGAAGGTTGTAAATCTTCAAATTCATCTCTCATTAATTCGCTCATGGTCTTCTCACAGAAGGCCAATGAAACCTTGCATTTCAGTGAACTAAGGCCGTTTAACCAAAATAACCATAAACAATTTTATCATATGCCCTTGGAGAAAACAAATAGTCAAGCTATTAAGAAAGACATTCTCATTTAAACTTGACTTGTAAATGCATTCAATTTAAGAGGGAAGCTGAGGGAAATTTGTGACTAACGGCAATCTTCACTAAGAGTCATATATTATAGTTCACAGCAATGCCCTTCAGTTTTTCTGATAATATTTTCAATCTATAATAGTATTAATAATGTACTTTCTTTCTGTTTAATCTCACTTCGAGAAAATTTGATAAGATTTGCATTTTATTTTTCACCGCCATATGGCCTCGTCCATTTTCCAAAATATGTCTGCAGATCCACCGCCTAGCGTTTTCTGCCCTGAGGGCAAGCGCATTTGCATGAGGTCAAATAGCCCTTCATCTTCTTCAGGCTGTTTTGTCCCCCCGCGGGACTTAATGCTCCACCTGTCACCCATCCAACCTTTTCTGCCCCCATCATCTCTCCCTCCCTCGTTCCAATATTCAATTTTGCCTAAGAGTTAGCTATAGGCGTTTGTTCCCATATGCCAACAAGGCAGTTATTGAAGTAGCCACTGCTGCGTTTGCACCAGCTGGCTTTATCATTTCCGCCCATTTAAGGGCTATTTTAATATGCTTCCAGACAGAGGAGGATTCTTCAACATCGGCTTCTACTCCCCTAGTTTACAAAAACACTCCCGTTCCTACCACCTGAACTTGCCTTACTTCAGACACCACATTGGTGGCGTCCTTTTCATCCCTCCCATCTAAACTATTACCCCAAATAATATATGATCAGTTGATGGTGAAGCTTCTGGCATATGGGACAAGCCCAACCTTGTCTTCGCCGTACCTTCTGGAGCAAAGCGCCGTGCTGCACCTCACGCCACTGCCACTATAATCCCTCACCACTCTGCCATAGCCCAACAAATTACAATGCTTCTATCACAGCAGCACCTGAGTATTTCTTTTGGGCTTGGGTGGATAATGTTGACTTATTTATCTCCTACGTTTTGGACTTGACCATTTTAAAAAATCTTTCCCCCAAGCCACTTCCTCTGTTTTGGCCTATGAGCCATATCTGATGGAAACTGAATGGGGCGTTTTGTTACTCCCTCCCACTCAACGTTCTTATTTGATGGGCCAGAGTGGGTAATTGGCCTCCACCAAAACCACACACATTGTCCCACCCAATTTCACCCACGCCAATCAGAAACAGGCCTGGACCACCATTTAAACCTAGGCAGTCCATTTGACTCCTGCCCTCCCAAAATCTCCATCTACTATTCCTGTTAATCAAAATGCATGGGACCTATTGGTTAATATTGATAAAACAGGTAACATTGTCACCAATGAGGCCTCAGGTGAACATCTCAGATCACTCAATCATGTTTGGGTCAAATTTTACAATTCTGATTTTGACAAATCCCCATCAAATAAGGGATTCACAACTAAAACCCAATGCCATCCCCTACCAAAGCGACTATCAGCTCACCTTAGCAGGTGTGGCTTCACCCCATTGCCCAATCCTACACAAAGCGGTGGCCCAATCCTATTCTCAATTCCACCAAGGGCTGAGCATAGTTGATTTCCCCCTGATTTCCCCAAAGCAGCACAGGAAGAAGTCACAAAATTTGCCACTGAAGCTAGTAATGCGGTCATGGATGTGGCACAACTAGCAGATTTTGACCCATCTGCTATAATCACCAATAAAGTATCTCCAATTTTTCCCAATTTCCTTAAGCCCACATTCAAGCTGAACACCATGTAGCGGAATTTTTTGGAGCTGTCTACAAAGCTGATCTTGAGGAAAGTAACCAAATATTCACCCACCTCCACCCCCACCAAGCTGATGCCCCCACACCCGGGTTACCGCTTTATTTCATTTCTACAACTTCAATGAGGCTGCCCTACCAAATATGTATGTAGAAGAGCTGCATGTCCCCCCTCACCCTCTGCCATAGTGGGTTAGCAGTATTCCGTTCCCTGCCTGGTTGGAGTTTTTGTTTTGTTTATTTTTGGTTTTTGATCTATTAATTATTTTGTTTGGGTACTTTACTCATTAAAGTATTGGTAATGTCCATACCCTAGTTGCAATCCTCAAATAAAATTATAAAATTAAAGAGTAAACCCTTCATTCTATATGATGCATCCATGTCCTTCCAACATATGATTGATGACGTCCCGTATGATCTTTTCTTTAACTGCGTTGTAGCCTACATTGATGACTTTTTTTAGTACTAGATGGTTACATTGATGACTTTTGATGCATCCATACAGTCATATTAAGCATGTGAAGAGTCTGGAAACACTTTTTTAAGCTCCTCAGAGATCATATCTGTACAATAAGACTTCCAAATTAAAGTTCTATAAGAAGGATTTGTCTTTCGTTAGTGACCTGGTTCTTAATGGCATGTATGCCATAACTCCTTTTAAATTGTATCTATCTTCTCATGAGCCAATCATACAACACAAAATCAACTGTGCAGATTTTGGGTTTGATCAACTTTCTCAAGAAGTTTCCCCGCTCTAATGCAGTCAGCAACACCTTTACAACCCTGAAGTTGAAAAATTTGCCCGTGTAATTGATGGAAGCTTGTCAACAAGCGTTCTCTTTGTAAAGAGGTATTTGTTTCAACTCAGTTACAAAGCATGATGATATCTCTAAGACCTTTATTGTGGCATGTGATGTGTCTGCAGCTGCTGTGGGAGCTTTGTTACTCCAGGACCATGGTAGAGTAAAGATTCTGTTACATATTTCTCTTGCAAATTTTTTTTGTAATAATCATGGGCAGTCTATGATAAGGTTTTTTCTGTGTTTGCATAAGTGCTTGCACAATGGCGGTATCTTCTCTAGATTTAACAACTTAAATTAGTCATAAGAATGGATCACAGACCCTCTTTTATTTAATTAAACTGCAGAATAGGCACATCATCAGGCCAAGACCTATTGTGACTTCTATTTTTATTTTCAAATGTGAATTTGTTAAAGGATTTACAGATGTCATTCAAGATATGCTGAATCGTAATCCCTCCCTAAGTCCTACCGATGAGTAGACCTAAGAACTGATTACAGTTATTCCACCTTCTCTGTGTTAGTAATTGTACTTCATCCATCATTTTATAAAAATGGGGCTTTGATGTACCCCAGTTTCCTTGTTCATTGGCTAGTCAAAACTCATGATGTGAGGCTCTGTAATTGTTCAATCTTTTGGCACATTCGCTTAATAAGAAAACTTAATATAGTCTAATGGATGGGATAATTCTGTTTAGGGACAAAGTTTAAGTATCTCCTCTGCTTTTTGATGATTAGCTAAAGAACAACATGACTCTCAGAAGTTGGTCACCATTGAAAAAAGTGCCTTGATCTTGTGAAACGGTCCTTTTTATTGGCTAGGTATATCTAAAGATATTAATAATTGGGTAGTCAAACAGTGTTACTTGTGCCCAGGTGAAGTCATATAAGCTGGTTAAGAATAATCTGATGCATCAACTACAGAAGGCCAAAGTGCCTTGAGCTTCCATTTTGGTAGATTTTTTTGTGAAATTACATAGTTTATATTTATATGATGCGGTCATGGTTGTGGTAGATAAGCTACTAAGTTTTCCATTGTTCATCCCAAGCCATTAAGCTGACTTCTAGGAAGAATATGTATAGGCTCTTTTTTACACATTTTTTGGCTATTTTAGGCCTACCTTTAGAAGTAGTGAGCGATTGGGGTCCCCCAACTTTTGGCCTGGTTTTAGAGCATCATTTTAGATATCCTTAATTTCATGTCCTTGCATTATACTGCTTATCAACCATAGTCTGAAAGGCAGATGGAAAGGGTTATCAGATCTTGGAGCAGTATCTTGCTGCTGTTCCTCTGCTACTAAATACATTTAGGCAGCTGACCTCCCTTTGACACATCTTCTTATATAAATGCCACACACTCTTTTAATGGATTCTCCCCTAGAAGCTACTTTAGGTTACAACCCTTCTTTTCACCTTGACCCTTGCCTTTGATCCAAGGTCCCTGATGCTGAAGAGTGCCTTCTGCAAATACAATATACCCAAAATATGGCATGTGAGCATTTAACAAATGTAATCACTGAATAAAAAAAGTTTTTTATTTATAAGTAGCTTCCTGCCCATGTGTTTAAGGAGGGACCCTTGGTTATGCTTGGTATGCTTTTATTGCGGAAGAAAATCAGTTCAAAGAGATTTGCAAATAAGCATTCAGGTCTCATGTAGTGTAAAGAATTCTAGGTAATAGGGCTTTCCATCTGATGCTTTTTTTCGTTAGAAGAAGAACAATGAATTTCATATGTTTCAGCTTTCCTGTTTTAGGGTAAAGACCATCTATGCTGGAGCCAATATTTAAAGAAGACTCTCAGGAAGCTTAGATTGAAGTGATGTTGGCTTCTTGGACATCCTGCTGATTAGATTAGTAAATTGCTTGTAAGGGCTTCTCTTCACATTAGTGTAGCTGGGTAAGATAAGAGATTGCACCAACTACAAGGAGCTGATGAAGGCATTCCAAAAATCCCACCCTGCGTTCCTCTTCCTCCCCTGAACATTGCACCCATCCTGGCCATCAATCTACCCAAGGCGCACAAGAATTATGCTCTTGCTCAATTCCCTGGCGGAGAATCACCTTCAGTTGAAAGAGGAAAGGTTAGTGTAAGTCTTGGTGAGCAACCCCTACGCCTTAACAGGAAGGATTTCCGCATAGAACCAAGAAAGGGTTCAAGAAGGTTGTTCCCCCAACCAACAAGAACTTAGACCATGTATTGGATAAACGGTGGGTTACAGCCTACCGCTGAAGGTTTCTACACACCAGATCCTTTCTACCACCAAGAACTTGGGGAAAAAATTCAAAGGTTATGCAAGGAGGTTGTAAAGGCCAGAGGTCACTGCCATCAGGCAGTCGCCTTCCCCTTTCAATGTCACATATTAGTAAAATAAGGTTTGAGTCCATCCAAGGGGCTAATAAAGAGAAAATTTTTAATCAATTAAGGCAAAATCAGGCTTGTTAATCATCATCTATCCTGCTGACTTATGTGATGGTACAGCAAGGTCATCCTCAACAAGTTCAGGTATCTTAAATCCATCCAACTCAAATTGGGATCATCCCTACCATCTCTGCGGTGGAATGACCCACCAGCGCCATCAAGTGGCTTATTTTTTCGCCTGGTTGAGGTCAGGTCACAAATTAATTTAATTATAAATTGATAGTAAAATTATATACAGAAATTGGATTGATCCACCTGCTCATCTCAGATTATATTCTATTAATAGTTCAGTAGTGTGACAATCCTCAGATTGCTTTGCATTGTAGATTTGTAGTTCCAAAAGAGCATCCACTTTTACCAGGCAGGTTTTTAAGGCAGAAGACCCTAACAGCTTCTGCTGTCTATCCATTTTTAATTTCCCATTTGGCTTAATTAAGTTATTATCATATAGAGTTTAATTTTATAACTGTAAGTAATTCGTAGGTACCCTTTTTAACCATGATTTCCATCTTTTGGAATAACTAGCTAATAATGGCACTCCCACCCTCACTCTCTATAAACCATGGCGAATACCTGTACCAATGGTATTTTGGCTGTTGCTTTGAGTGGTAACTTATCCAGAATAGCGGTGCAGTATTGTTTTTATTGACATGTTCTATGACACCTACCAGTAGGATCTTATGCCCAAGTTCTGAATCTTTGGAATGTTTCATAGAAGAAAGCCAACTCGATTTGAGGTTTTACTTCCTAGGACATCAGAGTCATATCTGCTAGATGGTGTACTATAGTGGGAAGTAGATGAGAATGTACCCTGCTAATGGGTTTAAAAGAAGGCTTGAGTATCTGTATCATGAAAGGTTTTATGCCACAGAAAACCTTCAGATTCCAGACCACAATTATACCCATATGCAGGCTTCATTGATACTTTTCACAAGCGCTTTTATGCCACTTCTGGATTTTAGGTAACACCAGAAAATGCCGCCATAAAATTACATCCAGCCCACAAAATTATCTCTTGCTGAATCTACGGAGAGGGGGTGGTGCCTCAAAAGCTGGAGAGTAAAGTCACGTCTCATGACATAATGTTGGTATAAACCACTGGGATAAACATGGAATAGTTAAGTTAAAGGGTGTCAAGCTGGCTACCTTACCTGACTTAAAACATACCTTGGATCAACCTTGGATCTAAGACAAACATGCTTAGGTTAGTACCAAGGGGTCGCGTAATAGGGTGGCCAGTTTTATATCAATTGGGCTCAAAATTATAAGTTACTATACTCAAAAAAAGGTCATTACATATAAAGTTGGTACAAAGATTAGAGCATTATCTAATTATATTACCCAAAATGGATATTATTTATTTTGGGAATTACTCTGGTTTGTGTGAACTTCAACTTTGGTTTATTCTAATATTTTATATCAGTTTATATTTTTATGTTGAAGGGTAATTGCCTGTCGGGGTAATTTCTGATTAAATTCTAGTGAAAGTCTTATTCATATGCTTGAAACCTGTAAAGGTTAAAAAATTCTCGGTGTGTTATATATGTCCCAAGGTTGACCCACCTCAATTACTTTTATATTTTAAAGTTAATGAAGGTTTATTGGGCCTAAATCCCAAAATTATTAATAGTATTATATTTAAGCACTGAGCGATCTCCCATAATAAAGCTGAGTTTACAGCCAAATGAATTTTGGATAAATCACTCATTAGTGCTTAACGGGTCAATGAGATGGCAAGAATGCCTGAACTTACCTAATACCATCTTAATGTTAATCCCAAGGTTTTATTTAGTGTTTAACTCCTCTAATCACCCCATTGTGAACTTTAACCAACTATTATCCCTTACTCTAATTGACATTCTAATGTCAGATATTGAAAACCACTTACTGTTTTATTGTTATTGCTCTTAGTTAAGCCATAACAAGGAATACTGAACTATTCCAACTCTGAACCTGGACTGTGCTATAACCTCCTGCATTCACAATTTTGACTTTCACCATCACACTTGTTATTCTTTTATCACTCATTATAATACTGATTTTTCTTAGTACAAAAAATAGAAAACCTTTCTACTAATAAATCACTTTTTACTCAATAGCAAGGTATAATAGAAGTAACTTATCTCCTTGGGTGGTTTATCTATACCAGGAGCTTGGAATTAAATCAAAAGAACTTTGTTGAATTTTTACTTAGACCATAGTTTGTTTATCTTACTGTGTACTTCTTTCTATTCAGAAAGAAAAGAAGCTGGATTGTTCAACTGTTGACCTGTGCATGTAGTGTGTAAAGGGACCTCGTGCTACATACATGGTGCTCACTAGAGGGTTATAATAGCAAAAGAAAAAGAAAAAGATTGTCAAACTTAAGTGAACTTCTAGCAAAGTTCAGGATACAAATTTCCAGCGTTCTATCATTTCAGTTGAAATTTGAAATTAGACTTTTGAGCTTGATAACTTTTTTCTAATAATTAAAAATGCTACATTGACAGAATCAAAGATAAATATACTGATAAATAATGCTAACTTTAAGACTATACTTCATATTTCAATAATTATACTGACCATCGTGTGAATATTTAATGCCCTATATCAGGCTGTTGACAATTCCAACCCAAGTGCTTCAGTGCCTCTTCATTTCTCTTCTCTGACGCTCCTCAATGCTCATATGAAAAAATGAAAAAGCCATCCCAATAGCCTCAGCGCCTTTTTTGTTTCTCTGTGTTGATGCTACTTTCTATTTACTAATAAAATAGCCATTTCATATGCCTCAACTGTAAGGAAAGTGTCTATAGCTCTCCTGTTCCAGGCGTGGTAGTGCACGGTGCACAATGCCAATGCCAGGGAACTAGCTGTTAGTGCCAAAGTCATTAGAGCCCAGCATAGGGTGCTGGAGCAATAACATCTTAGGCATAGAAAGGCAAGTTTTACATTAAAACCCCATTAAAAGCGACGCGGTGCACATATTGAAAGGGATTAAGTGACCCAGGATGGAGGAAACCTGAGCGAACAAATGGTGCACAAATTGAGAGCTGCAAGGTACTTGCAATGGAAAGGGCAACGGAGCATGAGACCTCCTCAAATAGGTTTGCGCACAGGATCATTCAGAATATCATAAAATTTTAAAATAACATAAATGAGGAAAAGGTTCATATGTGAAATCAACAAAAAAAGGAATGTTAGTTGGGGGAAAACGTATTTAAGTTTGGACAGGGGAATACGGGATGTGCTGCAGTGGGCCCAAGCACTAACCCACCAATAGGGCAACGCTGCCACCCAAATTTGGTGGTTAAGCTGAAAATGACTTCACTTGAGTGATTGATTAAAGTTGGATTTGACCCAAACGGGTTGTTTTGTAAATGGAACAGGTTTGAAACCCTGTTCCTCAACAAACCAAATTGAATCGTCCGCGTTCATTCAGTAAACCATCCGTTTTAATGCCCAGACCAACATAAGGGCTGCAGCTCAGCACCCCACTAGTACCAACCTGGGCATATTTTGCCCTTACCCAGCGTTGGCCTAGGGTGTGCCTCAGCTCAGGGAGGGCCTGGAGCTTCACCTTCTGGGTCTCCTGGCTCCCAGCCTTATCTTTGGGGTTGGTCCCCATTATGATGTCATGTACACATGACATTACCCTCCCCTCCTGACGTTGCTCAAACCCCCTCCAGGGGCTTACACAAGAGAAAATTTCTCGTGGGAAGGGGCCAAGTTCATGGAAGCAACGGTCGGTTTAGGTTGGGATCCAGCATCCTAGGGGAAACGCTTGTGGAAGGATTCAATCAAATGTTGGGCATGCACACAGTCGCGCGCTGGAACCCAACTGTTCTCTGCAGTGTTAAAGCCCTTCCAGGATACCAGGTACTTGAGTCTTATTTTGTCACGGTGGGGGGCAACTATTTTTCCCACCTCCCACTCTGGTGCCCCATCCACGAAATAGGCCTCAGGTGTCTCTGGTTGGGGGCCCTTGAACAACATCAATTTGCTCTCATGGAAGACGGAGAAGATCCAAAATGAAGAGGGAAGATCTAACTGGTATGAGGCATGGCCCACCTTTTTTAACAAAGCGGTAGGGTCCAATCCTCTTTGGTCTCAGCTTCTTACATGGCTGCTTGATTGGGATGTTATGAGCATAAAGCATCCCGAGATCCTCTTCCTTGTATGCGGGACCCACTTGGCGCTTCCCATCAGCATTCTCCTTATATACCTGCATAGCCGCCTCCAAGCTTGTTGAAACCACATGGTGGACCTTCTTGATTGTCTTGGCAAAGTCCACCACCGCTTCAACCTTCGACCCACAGCTGATCTTCATGTTAAAGACGGGGTTAAAGCCATGGCTGGCAAAATATGGGGAACATCCAATCAAAGATTGCAAGGTATTGTTGCAGCTAAACTGGGCCATGGGAAGGTGAAATGCCCAATCTGAATGAATTGCGGCGGTGTAACACCTCAGGAACTGTTCCAAGCATTGTTTCACTCGTTCAGTCTGCCCATCTGATTGGGGATGGTAGGCAGTTGAACTGTAAGGGCGAATCTGAAGAGGCTTACACAACTCTTCCTAAAAGATGGAGGTAAATTGGGGTCCTCATTCGCTGATAATCTCTTGGGAAACCCCATGGAGCGCAAACACATGAGTGATGAAAAGCCTAGCCATCTCTGCTGCGGTTATCATGGTTCTGGAAGAAATGAAGTGAGCAACTTCGTTAAAAGGTCCACCAACCCCATGATGGCATCATAACTATCAGAGACAGGTAGTTCCACAATGAAATCAACCGAGAGGGAAGTCCAGGGCCCATCAGCCTTTTGGACTGGTACCAACAACCCCGCTAAAGGTTGACGATTGGGTTTCATCTGGTTGCATACCAGACACTCCTTACAATACCTCCCCTCCTGAGCAGGCAAGCCCTTCCAATTGTAGGTGCGGCGTATCAACTTCAAGGTCTTTTCTTTCTCTGGATGACCAATGGTGATTCCATCATGATGGTTCTGGATGATTTCCAGGCGCAGTGGTCCAGCTGGTACCCAGAGGCGTCCCTGGAACCACACCATCTCATCCTTTACTTGATAGCCCTTTGATAGATCCTCTTAATTTACAGCACTCTTTGCAAGTACCATGGTATATTTTCCCAAAAGCGGCTGAGAGAGGACGACCTTTCTGAACACAGCATATTCCTCCGCGTTATCCAGAGGTGCAAGCGCTGGCCCGTTCGCCAGGGTTTGAGAGACTTAGCGACATAATTTTACTTTAAGTAATCATAACCTGGGTGTTGTGCACTTCTACCTCCTTGGGGTCAGGGGCTTAAGCAGGGTTGCAGCTCAAAGCATCCGCCTAACCATTATTCTTGCCCTTGGTGAACTCATACATGAATGCAAATTGGGCAAGGGTCTCAGCCAACGGGTCTGCCATGAGGTTAAGACATGAGGAGCACTGTATTACAGCAAGGCACGGTGGTCTGTATGCACGCAGAATGGTTTGGTAGAGACATGCAAGTGGTGACGCCAATATGTCAGCGCCTCCACCACTGCTAGTAGCTCCTTATTGTAAACGGCGTAATTCAACTCTGGAAAAGACATATTCCTAGAAAAATATCCCACTGGATTCTATATCCCATCTTCGCCTACTTGTAACAAGGCGGCCGCTATGGCGAAGTTGGAGGCATCAGTAGACACAATGAACTTCTTTGAAGGGTTGAAATGGCGAAGAACAGTCGTGGACAACAGGGTGCACGTCACTGCTTGGTTAACATCCTCCAAAATGGGGGACCACTGAAGCACCTTGTCAATGATAGCCTTGTATAGAGAAGCCGCCACCTCAGATAGGTAGGGCTTGAACTTCTTGAGGAACGTGAACGTCCCCAAAAAGATCCTTAATTCCTTAACCAAGGTGGGGGTATGACACTCACGAATCGCCTTCTCCTTGTCTGGAGTTATCATGTGTCCCTGGTCAAACACGATGTTGCCCAGAATCGTGACCTGGGACTTGAAGAACTCGCACTTTGAAATTTTCAATGTAAGGCTGGCTGCCTTTAACCGCTCCACCACTTGTCAAAGGTGGACTTCATGGGACTCCTGATCAGGGGAAAACACCAGTATATCATTCATGTAGGCAACCGCGCATACCCCTAACAGGTCCCCCAACGCTGCATCAATGAGGCGTTGAAAGATAGCAGGGGCATTCTTAAGCCCAAAGGGCATGACCCAAAAAAGGAAAATTCCTTTTCTGGTGCAGAAGGCAGTTAACCACTCCTGGCCCTTCTTTATCTGGATCTTATTAAAAGCATTGAATCAATTCAGCATGCAGAAGACATTCGCCTTCTCCACATAACGCGCAATCTGTGAATCCAAAGGGATGGGATGGAGGTCTGGTACAGTAACATTGTTAAGGTTCCCATAGTCCACACACGAGCGTAAAGTACCATCAGACTTCTTTACAAAGAGAAGGGGGGAGCACATAGGGGAGGTACGCTGAAAAATAGCACCTTTGGAAACTGTTTCTTCACCCACACATCCAATGCCTCTTCCTCCCAGACAGTCAATGGGTAAATGGGGGAAGATATACGCACCAGATCCACAGTGAGCTTGAAGTCACAATCAAACTCAGAGTGCTCAGGGAGTGAGTTGGCAGATGCTGCATCAAAAGAGGATTCCTAACCCTCCTAAAAAAGGAAGGTAAAGAAATTCTTATGGAGGAGGGGGTCTTCAGTAAAGGAGCAAGATAAGGGGTGGGAACATTGGGCCAATGAGGTAATTGGCCCTGGATGTTATCCTCCGACAAGGGAACAATCAACTGGTGACTGTTTACCAAAGACAAGTATAGTGTGTTTTCTTTCAAATTAGTGCGGACGTCAAACTTTCTCCACAACTCAACCCCCAAAATAATGGGGAACAAGAGGTGCTTAATAGCTTAGAAATGGTCATACAGAAGATAGGCTCCCACCTAGTAGTCCACCAACCCTATGAAGTTCAGTGTAGAAAATACCTTGAGAAGTCCCATTTATAGCCATACCAGATGGTGAGTAACTCAACTCAAAGTAGTCAGCCAGGTCTTTGTCAATAAAAAATTAGTTTTGGCACCGGTATCCACTAGAATAGTTGTGCTGAACTTCCCAAAAGAGGATGTAAGGGTAGCAGTCAAGAGGAAGTGTCCAGAGTGGGATTATTCAAAGCAGAAAACGCCCCTTCTTCCCCTAAGTTTTCTTCTGACTTGAGCAAACCATAAGGATAGGTTTGGGAATCAAAGAAAGGTGAGGGATAGTTGGCCACTCTTACTACTGAGGCCACATACCCCTCCATGCCTTCTTCATTTGCATAAACATTTTCATATCGTAAGTGCAGTTATTTTTCAACTTCATGAATGCTGCGAATCATGGAAAAGGTCAAACGGGGATTTTGTGTGATTCCATAAACAGAAATGTGTTTCAGATCTTAACCATGAGAGGGCCAATATGGTTCAGAGATATATCTCAGGTTTTCATTATAAAACGCGTTTTTAGATGAAATGACCCTTTCTCATGAACTGCGACAGAATGCCTTACATTATCCATGGCCAACACCCCCAGGCCCATCTGCGCCAATTCCGATGCATTGGCTGAACACATGGGCAAAAGTAAACTTGTTTATTTAATCTGTCATTAAAAATTTGGCAGAAAGTCAGGGAATCATGACTTTTGGACCTTGAAGCATCTCGGTCCACCAGATATGAACAGAACAGGTGGATACTTTCCAGTTGGAGGCAACCATAATAATGCTGAGCTGCTCCAACCTTCTAAAAGAGGAAACAGCGGTGCAGCTATCTACAGCTGGAGCCCACAGCCAACGGCCACTGTTTCCACTTCAGAAAAGTTCCACACGGAAAAAATTATGCACATAAGAAAAAAGGGTTGGTCGACTAATGTAAGGAGAGTGTCTATAACTCTCATGTTCCTGGCGTGGTAGTGCACAGTGCTAAAAGGCCAACGTCAGGGAACTAGACATTAGTGCCAAAGTCATTAGAGCCCAGCAGAGGCTGCTGGAGAAATAACATCTTAGGCATAGAAAGGCGAGTTTTATAATAAAACCTCATTAAAATCAACGCTATGCACATATTTAAAGGGATTAAGTGACCCAGGATGGAGGGAACCTGGGCGAACAAATGGTGCACAAATTGAGAGCTGCAAGGTACTTGCAAAGGCAAGGGTAATGGAGTGCAAGAATTCCTCAGAGAGGTTTGCACACAGGAGCGTTCAGAATATCATAAAATTGTAAAATAACATAAATGGGGAAAAGGTTTATTTGTGAAGTCGACTAAAAAAGGAATGTTGGTTGGGGATAAATGTATTCAAGCTTGGATGGGGGAATATAGGATTTGCTGCAGTTGGCCCAAGCACTGACCCACCAATAGGGCAACACTGCCATCCAAATTGGTGGAATAAGCCGAAACCAACTTCACTTGAGCAATTTATTGAAGTTGGATTTGACCTGAACGGTTTGTTTTGTAAATGGATCAGGTTTTGAAACCCTGTTCCTCGACAAACCAAATTGAACCATCCGCGTTCATTAAGTAAACCATCCGTTTTAATGCCCAGACCAACATAAGGGCTGCAGCTCAGCACCCTACTAGTACCAACCTGGCATATTTTGCCCTTACCCAGCGTTGGTCTAGGGTGTGCCTCAGCTCAGGGAGGGCCTGGAGCTTCACCTTCTGGGTCTCCTGGCTCCCAGCCTTATCTTTGGGGTTGGTCCCCATTCTGATGTCATGTACACATGACATCAACGCCCTCTTCAATTCTCTACACTAAGGCTCCTTTATATCTTAACAACAAAATCTGAACATCTAACCCAAAAGAATAGGTGCTCCTCATTTCTCTTCACCAATGATTTTAGCTGTTTAGCCAATGGAACAGAAACATAATTGCCCCAGCACCTTCTCTGTTTCTAAGCACTGATTCTCTTTGCTGTTCCAATGAAAAGATTTAAACAACCAACTCTAATGACTTAGCACCCTGTCTGTCTCCCCACACCAAAGCTCTTTGCTTTAATACCAAATGCTGACCCATTGGAGCCAATTTTATTCTTTTAGTTTTTTATTTACCCCAAAATTTTACTTATAACTTTCATTCTACTAATACTTTAGGTTTTTACTGTTGGTATAAAGGATTTAACACTGCCTCATTCAAATCTTATTGGGTTTAGAAATCTACCACCTAACTGCCATTCTGAGTTATAGTGAGGCCATAATCAAGATTCCTTTCTTCTGTCAGCATGTCTATTAAGTAAAACAATAAGTTGCTTTTCCATTCGCTTTACTGACTATCATCTCAGATCTGACAACCTGGCGCCTCCTTGTCTAAGTTTATACTTTGTGATTTAATGCTGCAAACCTCCATCTGGTGAATGATCTCTGCTATCAAGTCGATCCACTTAACCAAATTTATCTTTACCAGTTGACATGGCGAACTTCAATCTACCCAATCTTTGTCATAGTTTCACAAACCATGATAAAAACCTTTACCAACCTGTTTCTATGAATGAAATTCCAGATGCCGCACCATCCTTTAAACTTAAAGTCAAGACAACCTCAAGGAAGCCTTCCAAAGTTGCCTCATATTATTTAACTAACCCTCAGCCCTAATGCTGAGATGAAGCTTGAAAACCTTAAAAAATAAGGTGTCTAAACCTTAGAATCCCCATTTTTTTAAAATAAAGCTGGTAAAAAAAGAGCAAGGTCAGAAATGATCTAGATGAAAGGAATTGCCATATTAACAACTACCCACTGATTGTGAGACTAAAACAAACCTCATGCTCATGAAGTCATTATCTAACCCAACTTCCTTGCTTTATCTCACTTATCCCAACTTGGGTAGTTTGGGACCTTAACAAGACTATCCAAACCTGGCAAAATTATTGTCACCTCCAGTTCAGGCTTGAGGGGTTCTGTTGGGAATTGCCCTAGTTTGGGTGAATCCTCAACTTTTTGAATTCCAAAAATCTTTATTATTGGTTATATATTTTATCAATTAATGGTTTATTGGTCATAAAGCAAAAAATCGTAGGTAGGTTTATTATAAAGCACTGAGATAGTTCCTATATGAATGCTAAGTTTAAGACCAAACAAATTCTAAGATCACCCCTTTAGTGCTACACTGGCCTATGAGATAAAGGAGAATGCCCAACCCTACTTAATATCACCTTGATGTTAAGCTTGAGGTTGTATTCACTGTTTAACTCCTTTAATCGCCCCATTAAACTCTTTATGCACATATTATGCCTTACTCTCTATTAAATTTATAATGTCAGATAATGGAAACCACCTGATTGTGTTATTATTAATCTCAGTCAAGCCTTCATTAAGGAACCTGATCTGAATCAACCCTGTACCTGGACAGTGCCATCAACTCCTACATTCCTGAATCTACTTCCACACTCACACTTGTCATTCACTTATTGGTTATCATAATCCTGATTTTATCTGGTACTTTAAATAGTACCAACCTTTCTACTATAAAATACTTCATACTTTTTCTTTTTATATAGTAAGAGTCATCTAGCTCCTAGGAGTATTTTTCTATACCAGGAGCTTGGAAAGAGTTCAAGAGAATCTTTGGCCTAGTTTTAGCTATACCATAGATTTGCTAGCTTACTGTGTATTATTGCTATACAGTGAGCTGAGAACTGGATTCCAATTTTTGACCTGTGCACATAGCGTGTAAAGGGACCTCATAAAAACATTCATCTTCAATATAGATTCTAAGTTTGGACTTACTCCATTATAGTACTACCATCATTGGTAGTCTGTGATTATTGGTTCAAATTGGATTAGAGCCACGGCAAAATGACCCTTTTTTTTCCGCCATTTTCTATATAGTCTTTTTATCTAGACCAATTTTTTGAAAATTGTTTTTATAAGTAAGAAGCTTTATTAAAGATTTATATATTGGCTTTTGGCCATCTTAACCGCATAACTTCCAAGAAGGTATATAACTTCTTAGGTCAGTATTTACTTTTGAAATTAAGTGCTGATCCTATTCATTGGTTGGTGGATTCTGGGTCAATTCAAATAAAAAGCAGCGCAGGATCTAGACTCTGATATAATTTGGTCATGAACTGTTATCAGGATTATGACTAAATTGTCAATACCTTGGTTTACCTGTTGTTTTATGTAATTATATATATCTTATTTTTAGATAAGATTGACCTAGGAACCTTTTTAATGTCCTGATTTTTTAAGTTTAATAATTTGTCTCCTGGTGATCTGGGCTTAGGTATACCTTCACCTCTTTTCAAGCAGGATAGTTACAGACATTTTCCTCTATGTTTTGGCAAACGCAATACATAGAGTTTTAATAGTTCAAAGCTACTTATACAACGCCAATATAATTGTTTTATAAAATTTGTGATCATCAAACTCTTTTTAATCTTTTTGAAACTTTATAGTAAAGTTCTAATAATGTTTACTTTCTAGATTTTTATACCTTGCAAGAGGTAGTAATAATTAATTCATAAAAATCTCTTAAGCTTAAAAAACATCATCTAGCAGAAGTCTTAGTTTTGAGAACAATTTAAAGAGTTAGGCTAAAATATTTAAATCAAAGGTGTCATATATCTTAAATCAGTTCCTTCCAGTATATTTTAAGGTAATATTTTTTCCTTTATAATTATTACCAAGCATTTCTGCTACAGAGTACTGCAAACCTGAAGCATAAACCTGATAAAGTTAATTGGATACAATCTATAATTACCAAGGAATATATGTTGTAATTCTACAAAGTATACTCTGGATAGTAGTTATTTGATTATTTCAAATATATGAGTAGTAATATTAAATTATGTAAGCTGTTTTAGTCATAAAATATGTTGATGGCTTATCATATATTTCCTCTGGATTTTTAGTTTTTCCAACGATACTAGTTTATCATAGGATATATAGGGAAATTAACAGTCAAGTAAGTAAGGTTTTAGTCAAATGTAAAAAGTAGTTTCTATTCAAGGGGTATTTTTCTTGAATATTTGATTGGTCAAACATTTGGATAGTTAGTACTGACTCTTATGTAATAAAGTTCAATGGTAAGTATAATTCATTGCATATAAATTATGATTTTTAACCTTTAATAAGGATTCTAGCTCATACTAAAACTGCAGTTAAATTACTCAAAAAATTTATTATTAAATCACTTGTAATTAAATTTCAAAATAACCTATTTGTACCATCATTTTAGCACAAAGCCTTGGTTCAAACCTCCAAACCTTCCCAGCAGCTTTATAAGTTTTAAAATTAACGATGCTCCACTCATCCTTCTTACTAAGATGGTCAAATATATACACTTGAATGTCATGGTTTCTTATTTTTTTTATTTTAGAATCATTATTAAAGTAATGCATCCATTTTAAGTTCAAGCCACAAGAATGAAACGCAAATTAAAAACTTTATAATGATAATAAAACATAAAATAGATAGTATTAGTTTTTTAATGGATGAAATGGCATATAGTTACCCAAAACAACTTAAAGCCTTTTGATGATATAATTGAGTACTAATCACCTAATACCAAATTAATCTGACAATAATAATAGATTAAATAATCTAGGTGATGGTTAACTATATTTATTTAAGGAGTTTGGACCTGAGGATGATACTGCACCAATTATTAGGAGATAAAAATTGAATTAATGAGAAAGAAGGATAAAACCTGGTAACCCTACACGTTCAGCGTTCTGATGGGGACAAGAAACCTATTGAATGCCTTCTAGCAATCTCAGTTTAAAGCATTGGTGCGCAATGCCAGCAAAGTCAAAAATAATCCACTACCCAAATCATTTTCCAGGATTAACCTAAAGGTGTAGTGATCATTATGTTTACACTCTACCATTGTTTGTGAGATCTTGGGAATCCCATATTCATCATGATTGGAGGTTTGGGAAACACCTCAGATTTCAGGTTCATCTTATACTAGTTGTTATCAGAAAGCATTTATAATGTGGCTTTCATCCCAAAATATCTGGACTAGCTAGCTAAGGATAAAAACTAATTAAACAAAAATTGTAAAAAGAGTTAAATATCTTGTATGATACTTTAACTAAAATAGTTATCAGAATTCTTTACATATTCAATTTAAATTTTCAAAGGTAAAGGAGTTTGAGGTCTCAAAGGAAAACCATATAGAAAATGAATAAATGGGATAAAGGACAAGACAAGGAGAAAACATATGAAAGTGGAGTGGCAAACTCAGCAGTTTCTCAACACTCCTTTTATTCATTTTTATGTTGAGTTTTCATGGTTTGGTGTTAGTGTTTTGGAAAATTAATAGTAAGTCTTTCACAAGGAAAAATTAATAATTTGTAATTTTTAAGCGGTTGTGCAAGTCAATTCATCTGAAATCTTATTTATTAATTTCTGAATAATGAATCTGGATTTTTTGTAAATCAGAGTAAAAACTTATATTGATTGTGTCAGGGTTGATTGCTGAAACTTAGCAGGCGTGACATGTGGCAAAGTGGTTTCTCTAATCAAATCTTCAGCCATGTCCAGTTAGTAGTATCCAGGAAAAAATATTTTTATGGAGGGTACTTGGGCTCACCCTATGACACTGAGGAGTTTAGAGTTTAGAGGCAATGGTGTACCTTCTTCTTGGGCACCACAACTAATGGTGAAGTCAAGTACAGTTGCGAGGGTGAGGGATTCCATTTACTAGTCCCTTTTGAATAATAGTCTTGACTAAGTGTTCATGGGCTTAAAGTAGTCAATAAGATGGCAGCTTATTGATTTGATGTCCTTTGACATTAATGTGGTTTTGCCCAAATTTAGATCTAAGAAATTAGTTTCACCATGTATGGTATTGTATCTATAATCCTGGACCAGTTGAGGTAATTCTTATTTTTTGCTTTCCTATAGGTGCTCATGATTTTTTATTTGATTGAGAATTAAGATGCATAATTAGGGAGGAGTTGAGCGAGTGGTTGACCATGGACTTCTGGTGATGATATATCGGATAGACTGAATTTCCATCCCCTGATGGTTTTGTTCTACCTCTGAACATTATTTTGACAAGGATACTAGATTCCTTGAGGGCTTTGCAATAGTAGCATAAGAAAACAGTCATTATTGAAGACAAAAGAATTAATGAAGCGTTCTTTTCTGGATTTTAGAATGGGTAATTTGAATAATTGGCCTCAGCAGAGCTGTTGGGGGCCGTCAGCTATCAGGAAAACAAGGTTGCTTTGGAGGGTATCTGTGTAGCCAGAATCAAGGAGAAATTTCTTAGTAACAATGTTGGAGGAAGATATGGAGTCCAGAAGAATTAGGAAGATATAATCAAAAAGGGATCCTTAGTTACAGGGTGCTTCATGTTTAGTCAAAGAGGATTTGGGATTTTTTAATTATGTTTTCATAGTTATATAAGGCCAATATTTTGAAGTAGTTATTGACATTAGGCAGTGCTCGATTTTCATAGGCACTGAGGAATACAAGAATAACAGTATATAAATTTTGATGGCAGAAATTCCCTCAGGCTAATAGGGGACAACTTGTTGGGTTGTGCAGCCTGTAGGGAAAGCTTGAGAGGATATTTTGGGGAAATCTTTGTAACTGGCTGGTTAGGTTGGGTTGAGGCAAGAGGGGCAAGCAAAAAATTATTCTTGAACAGCGTGAGTTTGAGACTTAAGGATTTTAATTCATATTCAATTCACTTTGACATTTGATAACAAAATCAGGCAAGGGTAACTTTTAAATGTTTTCTTGGATGGGGGGTTTTGTCATTTTCCATGGGAATTCCGCAGGGTTATGCCTATGGGGTATTCAGCATTTTTAAAAATCATTAACTTTAAGCTTCTTTAATGCTTTGAGGTTACAACTTGGTGTATATGTTGTTTTGGGGTTTCATCAATAAATCTTCATCTCCAAGCTTCTTTGGGACTTCAGGGGTAGCAACGGGATTAAAAATGCATTCATATTTTTGTTCTTGGAAACTATTCATCCAATGAATGGGACATTTGCTTGATTAAAACAGTAGTTATGATTTCTGAAGTGTAGTCACTGGTAAGATCATTAATTTAATGCTATAACTCAGAAATTTTTGATTCATCATGACCAAAAATTCAGGTGACACTTCAGACTTCAGGTACATCACTCATACTAGTTGTCATCAGAAAGCGTTTGTAATTAGCATTCAGTACAAGATATTTTAATCTGTGGAATGAGGATAAACGCAAACCATATTAATAGAAAATGAGGTAAGTTTCATCTTTGATACATTATGATAAATTAGTGCGCAGTTTTTTATAGTTAATGAATTGAAAAATATCAAAGGTAATGGGATTTTTTGGTGTCTCAAAGGAAAAGCAGACAAAAATGAATAAATGGGATACAGGTATTAGACAAGAGAGGGAACACCGCCAATGGATCAGTGATCATGGTGATTTCACAACACTGAGCACTCTCCCCTAGATTAATTATCTTATTATACTTTTTTATGGCTAGTTGAGTCCAGTCATTTGACAATCTTTATATGTCTTTAACTTGTCTTTCCTATTATAAAGCCTTGTTTAATTAAACCTAGAAATCTAGCTGGCAGTGAATATTATATCCTTTTTTATATATTCTTTGTCAAAGCGGTCTACCTAAAAATGAATAGAACATGTTCTTACAATGACAACTAGTTTTTTCACCCTCATTTACGTTACCAAGTTATTCTAGATGTAATAATATATAACTGAGAAATCCATCTTAGCTATTAATCTACATTTTATCAAAGCAGGATAAGCTATAATTCATAAGCTTAATATTTTCCACTTTTTTTTATTTTTGAAGTAACATTTAGATATGACATTATATTTAGTAAAATGACTGGAAAGATATATGAAATGTCTTAAAAGTTGAGTTTCTTCTATCCCACTGTGCTTAGTTCAGAATCCTTTAGATATCAGTTCTGGAAACTTCCTAAAGCAGCAGCCTAATTTTGATAGAGAATGAGTTGTTCTGTAGGGCTGAAACTTTATTGGTACACTATATGAAAGCCATGTAAGGAAAGTTTCAATAACTCTCCTGATCCCAGCGTAGAGGTGCATAGCGCACAGGGCCAACGTCAGGGAACTAATCAATAGTGCAAAGGTTACTAAAGCTCCGCAGAGGGTGCTTGAGCTAGAGTAACTTAGATAGGAAAGGGCTTTCCATAGAAGAATTAACCAAAAGGGAGACACACGAGACTTAAAGGAACTGTATAGGCGCCCTAGGCTGGAGGGAACCTGGATGTCCCAAAGGTGCACGAGTTGATAAATATAAAAAGCCAAAAGTAAATGGTTAACATTGTGTGAGACATCCTTGGAGAGGTTCACGCATAAAATTGTCCAAGATAACATAATTAAAAAACGGTGTGCTAGCAAAGGGCTTATTACTAGGGGAGAAGTTGACCAACAGGAGAAATTAGTCTCAACAGGAGAAACTTAAGGGAATTTAGATAAACAATCAATTGGAGGAAGTAGGTCTAAGCCAAGGAGCGGCAATAGGCGCACACTTCCATTAGGCATTACACTGTACAGGGTATTTGACCAAACTCAGGTAATTGATCATTGGACCGGCAAACCTGAGCTGGAAACTATGAAAACTGAACGGTTTTTGAGACTCCAAGATCCTAGAAACTGAAGTGAACTATTATTTTTTACAAAGCTAGTCTGTTTTAACGCTCCTGCTTTCATACAGGGCCAAACTTCGCTTGCGTCCATAGGACCAACTTGGGCATATTTTTTCTTCACCCAGCGTTGGTCTATGGTATGCTTAAAGTCAGGGAGCCCTGCTAACTTCACCTTCTTGGCATCCCTGCATGCAGCTTTGTCTCTCGCTTTGGTCTCAAGGATGATGTCTATTTCTAACTGTGACATTACCCTCTACTCCTTTTGGGGCTAAACCCCCTCCATGGGCTTGTGCCAAGGAAATGTTCTTATGGTCTGGGGCCAACTTCATTGCGGCAATGGTTCGCTTTGGTTGAGATCTGGCAGCCTGGGGGAAACGCTTGAGAAAGCTTCAATCAGGTCTTGGGCATGCGCACAGTTTCACGATGCTACCAAACTGTTCTCCGCTGCATCAAATCCCTTCCAAGATACCAGGTACTTGAGTCTTCTTTTTACGCAGCGGGAGGCAACTATTTCTTCCACCTTTTACTCTAGCGCCCCATCCACGAAATAGGCCTCAGGAGTCTCTGGTGGGGGGCCCTTGAACAACGTCAATTTGCTTTTATAAGACAGAAAAAATATGAAACAAAGAGGGAAGATCTAACTGGTAAAAGGCGTGGCCCACCTTTCTAACTACGCAGTAAGGGCCAATCCTCTTTGGTCCCAGCTTCTTGCATGGCTGCTTGATAAGAATTCTACAAGCATCAAGCATCACGAGATTCCCCTTCTTTGTATGCTGGACCCACTCGTCGCTTACCATCAGTGTTCTCCTTATATACTTTCATTGCCACCTCCAAACTCGTGGATACCCCCTGGTGTACTTTCTTGATAGTCTTGGCAAAGTCCACCACTGCTTCAACTTTGGATCCACAGCTGGGCTCCATGTTAAAGGCAGAATTAAAACCATGGTTGGCAAAAAAAGGAGAGCAAATGATAAATAATGAAAAGTGTTGTAGCTAAACTGGGCCATGGGAAGGTGAGAAGCCCAATATGAATGATCTGCATCAGTGTACACCATAAAAACTGTTCCAAGCACTGGCTTAATTGTTCAGTATGCCTATCTGATTGGGGGTGATAGGCAGTTGAACGGCAGTGGTGAATCTGAAGAGTCTTACACAACTCTTCCCAAAAGACAGAGGTAAAGTGGGGCCCCCAATCACAAGTTATATCTTGGGGGACCTCATTATGATCAAACACATGAGATACAAAGAGACTTGCCATCTCAGCTGCGTTACAGTGGTTCTGCAGCAAATAAAGTAGGCGAACTTTGTAAAAAAGTCCACCACTACCATGATGGCGTCACAGCCTTCAGAAACAGGTAACTCCACAATAAAATTCACCAATAAGGATGCATAAGGCCCTTCAGCCTTTTGAACTGGCACTAGCAACCTTACGATGGTCTGGCAATTTGGCTTAATTTGATTACAGACCAAGCACTCTTTACAATACCTGGCAACCTGTGCGGCTAATCCCTTTCATATTGTTGTTCAGTAAATTAGCTCTGGAGTATTTTCCTTCCCAGGATGTTCAACGGTGTTACCATCATGATGATCCCAGATGGTTTCAAGATGAAGGGGTCAGGTGGGAAACCATAGGCGTTCATGTAACCAACACCATCTCTTCTTTTAAGTTGGTACCCTTTAGTAATATAATCCTGATTTAACTTGCTGTTGATTTTTGGCGGTTCCATATATATCCACCGAAGGGTTTTTGCACAGGGTTACAGCCATTGAACAATTGGAACGGATGATATGACGATCGTCAGTTCCTCAGAACACTTGTAAACTATTAATTTATACTAAAATGGGAGCAATTTCCCCCAAAACACTTCTTTATTTTAATATAATAAATTGGCGGATCTTCTTCTAGTCCTCTCCCTCTTTCTTTCTTCCCTCTTTCTTTTACTCTAAAAAACCTCTCCCCCTGTCAATCTCCTCGCTTTGCCAATATCCCAGTGACCTCAATTTGGCCTGACTCTTTTGCTTAGTCTATTTTTACCGCCATATTCTCATTGGAATTGGCTTGTTGTGCTTCAATTCTTTATCGCCCTGATTTGAGGCAATCCATATTATCTTTTGTCGAATGTTAATATCGCCTTATTGCTCTATTTTGTAGGCAATTCAATATGACCCATAATAACCCAATATCTCCTCATCCTAAGGCAATTAATTACTTATAGCTCTGAAACATCTCAGTGGATTCTGTCTATTGAATCTTCTGCGGAATTCCTCCAGAAATTCGATGGTCATAATGGTGGCTTGTCATCCAGTAATATAGAAATTGCAACATTTCCCCCTTTGACTGGACGATAAGCTGTATGTCTCTTTTTCTTCAGCGCCAGGCAAACCATCGCGCGCCAACAGCTATGAGTCCATGTTTCATTTCTTCTTCCATATGTGGCTTGGTGAAGAGTTGCCTAACCCAGGCCACATCCCATTTCCCTGGTTTCCTCTTCCCCTGGCTGATGAGGATGAGGCTGACATGGACCTCATGACTGTGCTAACCTTGGAAGAGCTCCTTCCTGAATTTGTTGTCCATTTGGCTTCCTGGCGCGCCACCTTTGGGGTCATAGTGGCCCAGCTATGCTGGGGAGTGGAGTGGAGCTGAGGGCCTTCATATAACAAAGCGGCCCAGCTCCTGGCGAGCAGCTTTAGCCTCCTAGTGCTTCCATCTCCTGCCAAGCCTCATCCCGCAGCTCTGTCTGTTCAGTGGATGCTGTATTTCAGGCAGTGGGTGATAGCCAGCTGGTCGGGGTCCTTTCCCCATGCTCCTACCCACTTCCAGTCCCAGTAAACTTCTGCAACAACTGGCTAGCTTGCCTTCACTCTGGGGTCACCGCAGCATTCACCGCCCTCAGTGCTGACAATCCATCTCAGTACCTTCCCATCATGGCGCTCTTAGGTAACTTAATTTTGCATCCTGCAACTGCTTTAGGTTCAGGAATAGAGCTGCACCAGGTGGCCCTCAAGTGGGCCTGATGAGTGGCATTCACCACAACCAGTCCTTTTCTGATAGCATATCCGAGCATGGAGGACTTTCTTGTAGAATGCCTGGCACTGGGCGCAGCCTTTTCCCCTAAAGCCAGAACTCACCTGCTTACTCTCCAGACCTTGAAACTCTGGCCCCCTCTGCTGGCGTACTCGTTGATTTCCCAGAATCATCAACACATGTGGTTGTGAGCTTTGCTCCTAGTGGGGCAAGAACAGTTTTGACTCAATCAAACAGCTGAGCTCTCACCACCTTGCCTGTTACCATGGAACCCCAGTTCATCCTCCTCTTCCAGTCCCAGCGCACTGGGCTCCACTCCTTGGACTAGCATAGTGGCACATGAGCGGACGTCAGCCCACTCACTCTCACCTCGTCAGCCTTCGCCTCCACCCCCAACCCCAAAAGAGTCCATATAAACCATGGCACCCTCGAAGCAGTGGAAGTAGAAATGAAGGTCCCATTGATCAAAACAAAAGGAATACCGCAAGAAGCCAAAAAAGATAGAAAGACAAAGACAGCAAAGCAAAAGACCTCTAGTAACAACCCAATTAAACGTAATTAAACTCACATATGATTTATTCTACAATCTTTTTCATCATTATCAGTTACATTTTTGGAGAGGCTATATTACTGCTTATATGGCCAAAGGAATTTTGCGTGCACCCAATTTATAATCCAACAGCTCGTGGGATCCATGTTAGTATAAGCGTCAACTCCCATGTTTTCTATTATCTCAAACAGCTTGATCAAAATATTTGTAAGCTTGTGCTTCCGCCCAAACCTGTGCTGATTGTGGAATAGCACCATATCTCCATCTTTGAGCTGTGTTAGACCACTTCGCCATACCTAAATGGCAGCCTGTTTTTAATTTTCTTGGATAAGCTGAATGAGTACACTTCAGTTTGTAACTTAATCAGCGTGTTTGTAAGGGTGATTAAATAGCGTTAAGGATCCATTCCGCCAGTGTCCTCTACACAGGCTTATAAAAGTGCAGTCAGAGTGGGTTATCATCCATAAAGAAATTGGAAGGGGCTTTTCCCCGTGGCAGAATGGTAGCTAATATTATAGGCGAACACCGTGGTAGAAAGAAGGGTACTCCAATCAGAGGGCCTATCTGTAACCAACTTCCGTAGTATGTTCACCAGATTCCCGTTAACCCGTTCAACCATTCCGTTGGACTCAAGGTGATATGGGGTTGTTAGAACCCTGCAGATGGCCATCATTTCATTGAGCTTGGGTAAAATATGAGAGGTAAAGTTGGTCCCATTGTCAGTAAAGGTAAACTTTGGGCAACCATGATGCTGAATGATGCATTCCATTTTAAACTTGCCACAGTAACTGCCCCCAGATCCCAAATAGCTTGCGCCTCAACCCACCTGGTCAAGTGGTCAATTGCAACCAGAATATACTTAGACCAGTTAGGTCCAGCTGGCAGAGGTCTCATGACATCAATAGAGATGATATGCCAAGCAAAGTGAGGTTTTACTACCTGGTATGAAGTCTTCTGGTGGAATGGCTTCTCCACCTGGCACTGATGGCAGCAGGACAGGGTCTCAAGCACATCAAATGCATGCTTTCCCAATAATACTGCATCCTCAACAATTCAAGAGTTTTCAGGACTCCATCATGGCCAGCTGCTCAGTGTGCGCTCATGATAATTTTTGGGCGTGTGGAAGGTCTTGGAATATTTATGGTGGTGTGCCCCATACGCTTATACGATCCCCCGTTTTTTAGAAATATATTGGTCCTGACTCCGTCTAGTAACTTGATAACTTGAGGTGGTTCATCATTGTACTTTCTGCTGAGCATTTTGTCGAACATTATGTCTTTTAAATCCGCCATACTGCAATTGTTGGCAATTTTGATAAGCAAATGGCCTTTTAGTGTTTTGCTCCTATTCAATGAAAATTTTAAAGTCATAAGCTTGCAGCTTAAGAGCCCATCGGGCTAAGCCCTTCAGGCTCTCTCAAATTCTTCAAACAGCGCAACAATGCATGATCCGTTTCAACTTTAAACTTTACTCCATGCAAGTAGAGTCAAAACTGTTTATGTGCTTAAATCATCACTAAGCACTCTCACTCAATTACGGTGTAATTCCTTTCATGGCAATTAAAGCTATGACTACAGTACGCCACGGGGTGCTCCTCCCCCTCATCGTCCCTCTGAGACAGGACTTCCCAAACAGTGGAAAGTGATGCATTAATCTGCAATATAAATTATTTATTGTAATTAGGGTAGCACAACACGAGCGAACTAATTAATGTTGTTTGAAGTGTATCAAAGGCGCGTTGGCGTCATTCTTTCCATTTGAACATGGCAATCTTCTTTGGTAGCTCAAACAGCGGATCTTCAATGCAACTGAAATTGGGTATGAATTGTCAGTAATAACTCACCATCCCCAAGAACACCTGAAAGTCACTTTTTTACTGGATTAGTCATCTTCTGAATAGCTTGCACCTTGGCTGGTTGGGGTCTTAGACATTTGCATCCACCACAAACCTGAGGTAAGCAAGCTGATCCTTGAAGAAGTGGCATTTCTGAGGCTTGATTTTAATATTGGCCTCAACCAGTTGGTTAAATACCTCTTCCAAATGGGTAAGGTGCTCAGTGAATGTGCAAGAGAAGATGTTAATGTCGTTGAGGTACACAAGAACGCACAACAGCTTCAGATCTCCCAGTATGGTGTCCATTGCTCGTTGAAATGTAGCTAAGGCATTACATAGCCATTTTTGCATGCGCGTTGATTGAAAAAGCCCTTTTGATGTGATTATGGTATATTTTTCTTGTTCTGCTGTGGGCAACTCAATTTGCTAATACTGGATAACAAAACCATCACTGAGAAGTAGTGGGCTCTGCCTAACCAATCCAATGTATCATCAATCCGCAGTAGAGGGTATGAGTCTTTTTTGATTATACTATTGAGCTTCCAGTAGTTGATTACTATGCAGTTAGTGCCATTCTTCTTTTTAACAATTAGGACAGGTGAAGACCATGGACTCTTAGATGGTTTGAGCATTCCATACTTTAGCAGCTTTTCAATCTCCTCAGTGATGACTTCTTCATCTGGCCTTGATCTGCGGATTGGTCAAGACCTGATGGGGTAATCCTCAGTGCCCAGCCGATGAACAAACCCCCAAGCGCACCCCAAATCATGATCATCAACCGCAAAAATCTCTTTATATTTTTAATATAAAGCTTTCGCCCGCTCCGTCTGGTCTTCTGATAACCCCATTAAATTCTCCCAAGGGTACAACCGCCATTACACTGGGATGCAGTTCGATGGGCAGACCAGATTCATCTAGAGAACCAAACTCATGAACCTGGTTGATCTCCTCAACCAGGTTCAGATGTAAAATGCTATAATCTGATGCCAGAGGATTCAAATTGGTCTGTTCTGAAGATTTTTTATCAATACCTTGATCTCCCCATGGGCATTAGAATGATTCCTGGAGCCACGTGGGGCTCAAGCTGCAATTTCTGATAAGGCCCAATGATTTCCCTGTAAAGCCCGTCTGGCACTTCCACCTCTAACTCAGAGTCTAATATTACTTGATTTCCAGAAGGAATGGATATAGCTCCAGCTTCTCTAAGCGGTAGCCCTTGATATTTGTATATCTGATGGTAAGGGTCTGAGTTTTCCCTTTTAATTGATGATAACGCACTGAAATCACCCTATCACAGTAGGCAAGGTTGATCTGTCCCATATGCCCTGAGCCCTTTGGCACTTGCTGGAGGTGAAATAAATTGGGTTCCGCTGTCCCAAAATGGCTATGGTCTCTTCCATCATGTCAACGACAGCCACATAGTGTCGCATAAAGGCAGTCCCAATCAACAGATCATAGTTGCTATCTGGTGATACCACTGCAGACCACAACAACAACGGATCCAAACCGCAAGGGAAGCACGTTATATGCTCCCTCAGAGACTGTGGTTTCTGCTCCAGCAGTCCCATACACCATACGGTGGTCTATGTCAGGTTTCAAGGACAACTTTGCCACAAATTTAGTGGAGACAATGTTAACAGGAGTGCCCATATCAATTATAGCTCGTACCCAGTTTTTAGCTACCACAATGTCACAGTAAGTGCATTCTGAGTAAGATGAATGCCAGCTGTTAACTACGTGTATGTTCAGTGATTCATATTTTCCCAGAATACTCATAATACCCGCGCCAATTTTAGGGCACAGTGTTACAATAGCATCCACTGTAAGGGCGACAACTACTCCTCTCAGGGACAAAGCATCTGCAAATGTTTCTAACTGGTCTCATGGACTTTGGTCGAACATTTGACAAGCATAAGACTTTGGTCACTCCGGATATCCTTTGTCCACCATTTCTTTGATTTGTGCTTTAGTCAGCACATTTACTCCCCCAACTGGTTGTTAGTAGAGTAATGTATCGTCATACTGGGAGGCTTCTGCTGCAAATAATACAGTAGATTCAGGTAAGACGTTTGGATTTGAGATAGCAGAAGTAAAGATTCCCATTTCTACTCCGCTCTGACTTTTACCTGATACATTGATCCTGTTGTATGGAAGGGATCCGTCAATTGGGACACCATTGTCCCATGTGCCCAGGGCGACCACAATTAAAAACAATGAACCTCATAGGGCCTACGTCTATACTGAATATAAGTTGGTCCACTTGGAAGGTAGTTCTGAAGAGAATTGGCGTAACCATACTTACATTGGTAGAATGACTGCTGCTGATTAACGTATTTAGGGAAAAAGCAGTAGTTGGCCAGATGTTGATCAGTAGTTATGGAATGAACATTGAACTGCGGTGAGTAACCTGATGGAATCCGCACTGACCAGTTGATTCCCCCCACATGATTAGGGTTGAAAACAGCAACCATGCAGATCTGTTCGGTATTGGGTGGTGGGAAAGTTACAGCTAAGTGACATACAAAAACTGAACAAGTTTAAGAAGAGGTACATCATCCTCCAACAACTGGGCCATAACATAGTAAAGTTCAGGGTATGGCTTCACCGCTGAGGACTGTCAGGATTCTCCTGGATCAGGTGAAAGCCTTGTTAGGGGAAAAGGATATATTCATATGAAGGGCACAATTTTCAAATGGCCCAATAATTTGAGAATGGAGTTCGATTCAACTGGAATACCAAATTTGGTGCTTTGCCTGAATTATGCCGAATTTGGGGAGTGTTTACATTTCCTAGTTGTTATATAATCTTGATCCACACTTTTATCTATTCCCATCTATCCCAGTATTAGGACTTTCCTACAGGTCCCATGACACTACCCTTAAAATCCCTATTTATATCCTTACACTTTGAAGCATTATAGATAGTGCTTGATTACTCTAAATAATGTACTTCTCAACAGAATATATTATTTACTTTATTTTACTTTATTCTAATGGAGAACGTCTTACCCATGAAAGTGAACTTCAAAGCACCCCCTTCAGATAGATGTGTCATCAGTGCTTCACCTATGGTGGTTAAACAAGGCCATTGCAATGCACACATCAATTTTGGATAAAATCCCTGCCTCAATCAGCACGTGGGCTTCCATTGTAAATTACTCAGCAAATGCGGTGAGGGTCTCATTTTGCTGAACCTGATGGTCAAGACTCGGCTTTCCACTGCAACATCTTTGCATTTCCACCAAACAATTACAGCAACATCTGCTTAAGTTCTGGGTATGAAATGGAATTATCTGAAAGGTAACAAACGACTTGATCAGCACTCCTGACATCCAAGGAGAAGAGCAATAGTTTCGCCCTCCGCCAATCCAAAGTTTCTTCAGTTGCAAGCTCAAATCATCAAAAGAACCCATGAATATTTCCTTCACAATCAGATGCTGGAAACTTACACTGTAAATCTCCTGAAGCAACTCATCTTGCCTTTTGAGCACAGTATCTAAAGCAAGTCTCAGCTCCTCATATGCAACAGGCCCATCGTGTTGTGCAGATTTCTTATTAAAGCAACCTGGATGTGACATAGCTGGCAACTGAGTTTTCATCATGTAGTTATCAGTCAATGGGTCCCCTGTAGTGAGCACCACTGTTGAATTTTGGCGATTCTGTATATATCTGCCAAAGGGTTTTTCGCACAGGGTTATGACCATTAAACAATTGGAACGGACAATATGATGATCGCTGGTTCCTCAGAAATCTTGTAAACAAATAATTGATAATAAAAGGGAGCAATTTTCCCCAAAACAATTTTTATTTTAATATAATAATTTGCGGATCTTCTTCTAGTCCACTCCCTCTTTCTTCCTCCTTTATTTTACTCTAAGAAAACCTCTCCCCCTGTTAATACCCTCTTTTGCTGATATCCCAGTTTTTCCAGTTAGTACCAACTCCTTTTCTTAGTTTAATCGTTCTGCCATATTTTCATTGGTTATGGCTTGTTGTTCTTCAATTCTTTATCGCCCTGATTTGAGGCAATTCAAATTATCTTTTGTCAAATGTTAACATTGCCTTATCACCCTATTTTGAAGGCAATCCAATATGACCTGTTATAACCTATTATAGCCTCATCCCAAGGCGATTAATTACTTATAGCTCTGAAACATCCTTGGCATATTCTGTCCATTGAACCTTTGGCGGAATTACTCAAATTATTTGCTGGTCATAATGGTGGCTTTTCATCTAGTCATTTAGATTTGTGACACTTGCTCTTGGCGAGGATCAAAGTATATTCTGCTGACATGGGCTTTGAAAGTAACACATTTCTGAACATACCATATTCATCCACTTTATCAAGAGGAGTGAGCGCTGGTCCATTGGCCAAGATAGAGAATCTGAGAAACAATCTTATCCAGAAAAATCATCAAGTGGGTTTTATGTACCTCTACCTCCTTAGTATTGGGAGCTAGTGCATGGTTGTGGCTCAAATCATCTGCTAAAACATTATCCTTGCCCTTTATAATCTTATAGGAAAACACAAATTTGGCCAGGGTCTCATGGAAGCGGGTTTTCTGTGGGGTCATGACATGAGGTGCGAGGTAGTAAAACAAGGCAATGTAATATTTACATACACAGAAAGGTTGGGATGAGCCATGCAAATGATGACAATAATAAGTCAGCGCCTCAACTACTACTAATAACTCTTTGTCATATACAGCGTAGTTTAACTCCGGCAGGGACATCTTCCAATATAAAATCTCACCAAATGCTCAATTCCATCTTTTCCTAGTTGTAATAGGGCCGCTGCTATGGTGAAGTTGAAGATATCATCGACCACAATATACTCTTCAATGGGATTCACATGGCAAAGGATGGACGTGGACAAGAGGGTGCACTTTACCACTTTTAAGACATCCTGCAAAGTTGGGGACTACTGTAGCACTTTTGCTCCACTCGCCTTATACAGGGGCGCCACCACTTCAAAAAGATTCATTGTAGATTTCTTAAGGAACATACATTTCCCCAAAAACTCCTCAATTCCTTAACTGAAGTTGGGATGGGCCACTCATGGATCATCTTCTCCTTGTCCAGTGGTATCATGTGGCCTTGGTCAAACACAACGTTGCCCAATAAGGTAACCTGGAACTTGAAGAATCAATATTTATTAATTTTTAACGCAAGGTCAGCTTCCCTCAAACGCTTCACCACCTGACAAAGGCATACTGCATGAGACTCATTATCAGTGAAAAACACCATAATATCATCCATGTAAGTGTAAGTCCCGGGGAACGTCCTCTGGCCATTGATCGGGACATTTTCCCATTCCTGAGTAAGAAGACACTGAAGAGGATGGCGGTACCTCTCGTTATTCAGGGTGATCTCGCTCAGGTAGTAGATGAGCGGTGGGTAACAGCTCTTCTGCTTTGGATCCCACCCCCAGCACCCACACTCACCTCAGCAGAACTGCTATGGGGAATTAGCAAAATCTGCGCCGAGATTGTCAAATTGTAATTAGTCAGTTCTAATTCATGTGACAATATGGCTGATGTTCAGATCTAAAATGGCTGGAAAGGCATGAAGACTGAGTTATCGGCTGGAATGGTCAACAGTTCCAATTTAATTAAAATGTTGATTGATCAAATCACCTCCCTACCAAAGTCATTGGGATCATCCTAGATGTCCAGGCTATAGCATCAGACGCCATCAACGAGGGTTTAAAGTCCCCTGTTGACAATTCAGGCGTTGCAGCCAATGTGATGCCACTGACCAAACAAATGTACATTGACTGAGTGTGGGTGGGTTGGGCGTCCTGAACCCGTTCCCAACCAAATGGACCAGCCCCTATGTGGGGTGGCCTTGGGGGATTCCTGTCACTCGTCTGGTCAAATGCTGTTGTGCCAACTGTTATAAACGTAGCCAAACCTTGGTTTGGACGTTTGAGGTCGAACTGACAGTGACTCAGCCTACTGCCAAATTTTTTGATGTCAGTTCCCAAGGAACAAACCCGCCCATTCCCGAATAATTTTTTGGTTAGGTCAAAATTGAGGGTCCCGATCACAGCTTATCACTACCCCAATTGACCAGTATTTAAGCAGTTGCATAGCACTGAAAAAATTGTTAGTTGATTTTTTTCCTTTTCCTTCAATAAAAATTTTGCCAAAAAACCAAACAATCTTTCTATTGTACTACCCCTTCTGACCGCATCCCTGATGGCGTTTTCCTGGTGGCCCATCAGCCCATACACCAGATGGGCTCTACCAGTACTTTTGGCCACTATGGCCCCCTCCGTCCTCTATTAGATTCAGTGAGTCCAATCTTTTTGGCTATTCAACCCCATTATCATGAACTTCAGACAAAAATACATGGGAATATCATGGCCTTATGTCCACCAATTGCAAGAGAGAATCCGCCTCCTTGCCTCCCCGGTTGTAATGACCCCATCTGTTGATGAACTTATTGAAACTATCTCTGTGGTCCCACCCCCTGCAGCAAGGCCCCCTGGGTCATGAGTGGGCTCATTGTGGTTCGTTGTTGGGATTATACTCACTGCTGTGTTACACCAACAATTCGTCATTTCCCAATGCCCAGCTCCATATCAAGTCGTTCATTTGGCAATGCCTCTGGCATTCTGGCTTGCTATTTGGGTGCTTACACATCCTGACTGGCAGGCCAATCTAAACTTCTTCTTCCATTTACATGACATAATCAACCAACCATTATTTCCAGCCACTTCCGACTTGTTCTTTGAACTGGGCGCTGCAGTGGTTACCCTTTACCAAATGAATGTGCAATCAGTAGTTTGCTGTTTGTTGCTTGTTTGGTCTCTTTCTGATTTTAAAAAGAAGTATCCACTCGACCTTGAGAAATCTCATTCAATCCACCCAAGCTGCGCGGATTGCGCATCCTCCCTTCCACTGGCCCAGAGGGAAGTTCGAGTGTCCCCTCCCAGGAGATCACCAACCAAGTTCTTGACACACTTGCTGAGGTGTAATGCTTACAGAAATTGCACTTAATAATGCTTCCGCGTTATCCCATGCTCAACAAGGGCTCTCGTTGTTAGACGCTGTAGATGGGGATGCCCATCATTGGGTGAGAGGTCTTTTGCGCTCTTCCTCACAAGCAGGCGACTCCATCTCCCCTGATGGCTGTCATGTCAGCTGCCCAGAAACCCCCTGTGTCACAATCAGACCACCTATTAAGACTGATTTATGCCATGGCTGAAGCCCCTAGCTTGGTTTCTTTGATTTCTACCTTTCATGAACAGGCTCCCGCATAGGGTCTATCTATTGATTTGCTTCAGGCAGTCTTTAGATTGGGCTTGGATTTAGGTTCCGCTCATCACAAGGTCTGGTCCGCCATCCAAGGATCAGTAGATCAAATATTTGCCACTGCAACCACCATCAACGCTTTACCCCGCCATGTTACCCGTTATCAGAAAGCGAATTGCTTGATTGGGTTAACCAAAGTAGACGCAGATGACGCGCCTATCTGTAATTAGTGATGAATATGGGTATCAATCTTGACATAACCCCCAAGTCCGAGTTGACAGATATAGAGTTACCTATTAAGGAATCTGTTCAAGCCCAGATGGAGGAAGTCGTTTCCCCACCCTTGTACTTCCAATTTTTTCTCCGGCAAAGGACCCTGACCTTACCCCCAATATGTTAGTTTATCCTTCAGTCACAAATGAGACAGTTGAATCTTCCAATAAACAGAACTTTGCTTATTTCCTATTGCCTATGAAGATCAGTGTCAACTCGCATCATGTCTCCTTTGAAGCCCTGGTGGATACTGGAGCTGCGGGGAACTTCATGAGTGTTGAGTTGGTGCAACAAAAAAAACTGGAAATGGATGCGGGACCCTCAGTGATGGTGGCCTCATCTGCTTCCCAGCCCTCATATGTCATTTGTTGACCGGTACCTTTTTCAATCCACCAGTTCAGCTTCTGCGATCATTTTTTGGCCATGCCAAACTTGGTGTTTCCGGTGATTTTAGGTATGGGGTGGTGGCGTTGACAACATGTTAAGATTAATTTAGAGTCTAAGACGTTGTTGTTTACCAATGATCATTTGGAGAGAGAATTCCCTTTGATCAACACCCTCAAGAAGATATAAGGAACCAGCTCTATCACTACCATAGTCACTTCTGCGGGCATCTCATCTGATTTCCCCTAGAGCTTAATGTGTTATCAGAGAATCTTCAACATGGAAAAGGTGAATAGCCTGCCTAAGCACACCAGGTTTGATGGTGGGTTTCGAATGACCATAGAGTTGGTGAACATCAACTGCACGTTTTGTCCCCATACAGCGGAGGAAGAAGTTGAACTCAATACCTGGTTGGATGATATTTTGAAAAAGGGTTGGTTGTTCAAGGAGACCTCACCCATCACTTCCCCATTGTCTTCGCCAAAAAAGTGGATGGTTCTCTCCGTCCCTGCGTGGATTATGGTCATTTGAATAAAATAACGGTTTCTGAATCCTACCCCTTGCCTCTGGAGCAGACAATAAGCCAGGCAATCACCAAATCCCATGTGTTATCTAAGTTGGATCTGGTGAATGCCTTCAACCAAATTTGGGTAATGGAAGGTCAGGAATGGTTAACAGCGATCCAGACAAAGTGTGGCATCTTCCAATTTCATGTTATGCCCTTCAGGCTGAAGAATGCTCCTACTATGTTTCAACGGATGATTGACAATGTACTGGGCGACCTCCGGTTTACCTGTGCAGTTGCATACATTGACAATATCCTGGTTCACTCCCTGACTCCCAAAGAACATGCTATTGACTTGGAGGCGGTGGTGGTCGCCTTGCATAAGGCAGGTTTGTTCCTCAAACCTTCCAAGTGTGAGTTTTATAAGGAGGAGGTCACTTTCATTGGGAACCTGGTTCTCAAAGATGGCTATGCAATCCCTCCCAACAAGTTAGATGTGATCCGAGAATGGCTGACTCTGACTATGCAGAAACAACTTTGGAGTTTTTTTGGGAACTATCATTTTCCTGAAAAAGTTTTCCCCGGCACTTTCCCATCTGGCCGAACCACTTTACCCCCTCACTGGGAAAAATGTACCTTTTTGTTGGATGGACAAATGCCAACAGGCGTTCAAGTTGATCAAGGAGGTGTTCATATCCCTCTCATTTTGAAGCACGCCAATCCCACCAGACCTTATATTGTTGCATGTGATGCCTCGTCAGTAGCAGTGGGAGCAGTTTTGCTTCAGGAGCATGATGGTTTAGAACACCCAGTCACTTATTCTTTCCGGAAGTACACAGCCACAGAGAAGTCCTGTGCCAAATATGACAAGGTTTTGGCAGCTGTTGCATGGGAATTAACTCATTGGCGGTATCTGTTGCAGGGTGCCTACCATGAATTTACAGTCTGCATGGATCACAAGGCCCTTATGTATTTTTGCAAACCCCAAAAATTGGCACATTGGCGGGCCCAAACCTATAGGGATCTGTGCAGTTTTAACAATAAATATGAATTTGTAAAGGTGTGCTCAATGTACTTCCCGATTTCCTAAGCTGCAGCCCCGCCCACTGTCCCTCAGAACCAGAGAAAGCAGACCTCAATACCATGATTCCTGACGCTCATTTCCTGTCAATTGTTACCCCCATCATGTCCTCCATTGCTTTGGCTCCCGACGCCCTGCTAGTGGCTCAGGTCTTAGCCAGTCAGATGGCCTGCCCTGAGGGCGTGCAGTTGTTTGAGCAGTTAGCTCACTTGAGTCCCAAACACTCCCTATACTCCTTAGAAGAAGGTCTCATTTACTTTTGGTTTCGCATCTGGGTTCCCTCCTCCTTCTGATTGGAGGTATTCCATGTACATCATGATCCCTCCACGGTCAGACATCCTGGTAACAAGAAATGCATCAATTTGATCAAGAGAACCTTCAATTGGGCGAGTCTGACAAAAGAGGTCCCAACTTGGATCACCAATTATGTTACTTGTGCTAGGGCCAAGTTGGATCGCTCCAGCAAAAATGGCCTCCTGCACCCCTTACAGCATGCGGAGGGCCCATTGACCTCGGTGTCCCTGGATTTCGTTGTTGAACTCCCCTGTTCTAATGAGTTCACAGCGGTGATGGTAGTGGTGGATCGTTTTACGTAGTTTTCCCTTTTTATACCTTGTACTTCTGCGATTATGTCGGAAGAAACTACCCATCTTTTCATAAGCCATGTGTTTTTGATGTTCTGTCTCCCCCAGGAGATCATCAGTGACCGGGTCTCACAGTTCACCGCGTGGTTTTGGAGTGAACTCCTATCAATCCTGAAAATATCCCCCTGTTGCTCCACGGCATATCATCCTCAGTCTGACAGCCAGACTGAGCGGGTCAATCAAGTTCTTCAACAGTACCTGCGTTTCTATGCTGCAGCCGCGCAGGATACTTGGGCTGGTGACTTTCCTCTCACTCAATTTGCTTACAATAACGGGACCCATGCGTCCATGGGGTTTTCCCCTTACAAAGCAATGTTGGCTTATAATCCTTCATTTTTGGTCAGACCATGCTTGCTGCATGAGGTTCAAGCTGCCGCGGATCACGCTGTCCATATCAGATCGACCCAAGCCTTAGTGCAGGAACACCTCACCAAAGCCATCAATGACTACAAGCAGTTCGCGGATCATAAGCATCTCCCGGGTCATGACTTTACATTGGGTTCTACGTCATTCTTGATACCCATCACTTAAGAATTCAGACCCCTTCCCATAAATTCGCCAGTAAACGCTCAGGTCCCCATTTGGTGGTGGAGTTATTGGGCAACGGGGCGTTCCAACTGTTTCTCCCTGCGCATTGGAAGCAGCATCCTGTTTTCCATGTTTCCCAGCTGTCACCCTTCAAGGGTGCAATTCCCACGGAACTGGATCTGATCATTGTTGATAATGGGGAAGAGGCTGAGGTAGAGGCTATCCTGGCATCCCAAAAGTTGCGACGTTCCATCCAATATCTAGTGGCCTGGAAAGGGTATCCAGCCTACAAAAAATAGTTGGGTCAAGGCGCGCAATTGCGCAAATTGTATGGACCTGGTCAAAGCGTTTCACATATCCCACCCACAAGGCTCCACGCCCCCCAAAAAAAGTTGTGACAATTATGGTGATCAAGTTACCCAAGGCGCACAAGAATGTGGCTCTTGTGCAGTTTCCCGGTGGTGGGGCCCTTCTTTAGAAAAAGGAAAGGGTAATGTAAGTCCCGGGGAATGTCCTCTAGCTATTGATCGGGCCATTTTCCCATTCCCAAGTAAGAAGACACCAAAGAGGATGGTGGTACCTCTCGTTACTCAGGGCGATCTCGCTCATGTAGTAGAAAAGTGGTGGGTAACTGCTCTTCCGCTTCAGATCCCACACCCAGCACCCACACTCACCTTGGCAGAATGGCTATGGGAATTAGCAAAATCTGTGCTGAGATTGTTGAATTGAAATCAGTTGGTTCTAACTCAAGAGGCAATCTGGCTGATTCTTGGATCTCAAATGGCTGGAAAGGCATGAAGACTGAGTTATTAGCTGGAACGGCCAACATTTCCAATTTGATTAAAATGTTGATTGATCAAATCACCTCCCTACCAAAGTCATCAGGGATCATCCTCAATGGCCAGGCTATAGCATCGGATGCCATCAACAAGGGTTTGAACTCTCCTGTTGACAATCTGGGCATTGCTGCCGATGTGATTCCACTGACCAAACGAATAGCCCAGCGACCAAGCGCGGGTGGGTTGGGCATCCTGGACCCGTTCCCAATCAAATGACCCGCCCCTATGTGGGGTGGCCTTGGGGGATTCCCATTGCTTGTTGGGTCAAATGCCATCATGCCAACTGTCAGAAATGTAGCCAAACCTTGGTTTGGACGTTTGAGGTCGAACTGACAGTGACTCAGCCTACTGCCAAATTTTTTGATGTCAGTTCCCAAGGAACAAACCCGCCCATTCCCAAATAATTTTCTGGTTAGGTCAAAATTGAGGGTCCCGATCACAGCTTATCATTACCCCAATTGACCACTATTTAATCAGTTGCATTACACTGAAAAATTGTTGTTTGATTTTTTCCTTTTCCTTCAATAAAAATTTTGCCAAAAAACCAAACAATTTTTCTATTGTACTACCCCTTCTGACCGCATCCCTGATGGCGTTTTCCTAGTGGCCCGTCAGCCCATACACCAGATGGGCTCTACCAGTACTTGTGGCCACTATGGCCCCCTCCGTCCTCTATTAGATTCAGTGAGTCCAATATTTTTGGCTATTCAACCCCGATATCATGAACTTCTGACAATAATACATGAGAATCTTGTGGCCTTATGTCCACTAATTGCAAGAGAGAATCCGCCTCCTTGCCTCCCCGGTTGTAATGACCCCATCTGTTGATGAACTTATTGAAACTATCTCTGTGGTCCCACCCCCTGCAGCAAGGCCCCCTGGGTCATGAGTGGGCTCTTTGTGGTTCATCATCGGGATCATACTCACTGCTGTGTTACACCAACAATTTATCATTTCCCAATGCCCGGCTCCATATCAAGTCATTCAGTCAGTAATGCCTCTGGCATTCTGGCTTGCTTTTGGGTGCTTACGCATCCCAACTGGCAGGCTGGTATAAACTTCTTCTGCCGTTTACATAATAGTAAGCCACCGTGCATACACCCAGCAGGTCACCAAGGTTGAACTAAATGGCATTAAAAGTAGCCTGGGTGTTTTTCAGCCCAAAGGGCATAACCTGAAGCTATAAAATTCCTTTTCAGGTTCAAGGCGTAATGATTCACTCCTGGCCCTTCTTTGTCTGGATCTGATTTAATGCATTTAAACAATCCTTTTTGGAGAAGACCTTCGCCTTCTTCACATAGCGTGCAATCTGTGAATCCAGTGGGATGAGATGCAAGTCAGTTACTGTGACGTTGTTAAGATTCTTATATTTTACACATGGGTGTATAGTATATCGCCCTTCTCCACAACGAGAAGTGTGTTGCATACATGGGAGGTACGATGAAAAATCTCACCTTTGTCTAACTACTCCTTAACCCACACATCTAATGCCACTTCCTCCCATACAGTCAAAGGGTAAATTGGGGAAGATATATTCACGAGATCAACATTGAGCTTGAACTAATAATCAAACTCTAAATGATTTGGTAGTACATTTGCTGAAGCTGCATCAAACAAAGATTCCAACTCCTTTAAACATGAAGGTAAGAGTACCTCCAGAGGGGACTTCAGCAATTGAACAAAGCGAGAGCGTGGATATTAGGCCAGTGGGGCAGATCGCCCTAAATGCTTGCTTCAGCCAAAGAAAAATCTTATTCATCCCATTCTTCGAAGTTAAGAACAAAGTACTTTCTTTCAAGTTGGTTCTGATGGCAAACTTTCGCCACTACTCTACACTCAAAATAATAATATACAAGAGTTATTGATAGCTTGGAAGCGGTCAGCCAAATGTATTTTCCAACTTGATAATCCATTAACTCCAGAAAATTCAGCTTGGGAGTACCATGGTTACACCTCCCCTTATCATACCACCCAGCAAGTAACTCAGCTCAAAGTAGCCAGCTAGGTCTTGAACAATAAAATATTCAGAGGATCCTGTATCCACCAAAATTGTGTGCTGATTTTCCTTAAAGGTGATGAAAGGGTAGCAGTCAACAAAAGATATCCTAAAGGTCTTTGTATAAAGAACAAAACGCCAACACTTCACCATGAAACTTTTCTTCAGGCATAATCATGCCTCCAGGGTATGTATCTGCATCATAGAATGGAGAGGGATAGTTTTCCACATTTACTACTGAGGCCACATGTTGGGATTTTTGCCCATATTCCCAGACAGCTAGATTATCAGGAATCGGTAGGGAAAATTCCCTGAGGCGAAGTGAATTGGAAATTGGTTGGCTCAAGTTTCAGAGTAACTACGGCTTGGGGGATTTGGGAATATTCGCCTGGTCATATCTATTTGGGATTGATCTTGATGAATACTTAAGAACTCATCAGGTGGAGTTGCTGACGAAATAGGGGCATCTGAAGTGATTAACTATCAGGTGTACTGATTGGGATCAATCAGGTTTCATCACCAACTGATTGGGAATGAATAGCAAGTTGCAAGGTGAGTGATGACGCCTGCAGATAGCAAATTGATCAGTTGGTGCACGACCTGCCTTAATGGGTAATAAGTCCTATTACCTAAACAGGTCGCTAGCCAAATATGGTTGGTTTGCTTGGATCAAGAGGAAAACGTTAGTGACACGTTTTCTGACGCTTTCCATTTAGGTCTCAAGGATGTCCAATGACAGAATCCTAGCCAGGATGGGAAGACCATTGCTGCCAAGATGAAAATGGGTGATTCAACGGCAACAGCTGCCATTTTCATCAAAGAGGTGTCAACTGAGGATTAGATGACCAAATCCCCACTATAAATTCCCTAGTATTCCCTATAATAAAACACAAGTATTACAACAGATAATTAGATCATATTACAGATATATAGTTCTAAGCTGTTCATTTGGATATAGTTTAAGAAGTAAACTATCATCAACTTCCATTGTGCTGTTCTGTCTCAAGGATATTATTGCTATGTGCGATAATTGTAAGACCCTTAGATAAAAGAGTAAAGATCTGAGAGGGGATCTAGAGAAGAAGGAGTCACAATTGGGATAGCTGCCGACTGTGTGTTGTACTGAAGAGACTGTCACCAGGGTATCTCAGCGAAGATTGGGTTGGACAGAGTAGGGGAACGAATCCCTACAAATATGGCATCATAAGTATTTAATTGGGAATACTGACCGAGCGTTGGCTAAAATATAAGAATTTATACTCAACTACCTAAAATAAATCATCATACTATTATTAAACGATAATCCACTATACAATGCAACGAGGTGCACGAGGAAACTGGACCTGTGCAGTAAAAAAATATAGGAGGGTTGCTTGCTGATAACAACCACTTGAGTAAATTTTTACAAGTTGGTGCTCACCACAGGGGTAGTTGAGTTGCAGAATTTATAAGAATGTTGTACAAAGACAAGCTACTCAAACTGTGGACCAAGTTAGCCACTGTAAGCCAGAATGCTCTAAACTCAGCAGACCATTGTGAGTTCACAGCCTTGTAAGAACGAGTTGCCAAGGTGGAAGAAGGAATATAGAATGTTGCAAGCTTTGGGAACGAGTTACTTGGGAAAGTAACTTTGTTGAAGAAGAAAGAAGGGGACCTTGTTCAAGAGGTCTTATACCTGAAAAGGAGTGAAAAGAGGATTGCGTTCATTTGAGAAATCTCAGCATGGATACAGAGCGATTGATTAAACAGATGGAGGAACTTAAAACTCACAAATGCAGTTGTGAGCCAGATATGGCAAGCGATGCCAAAGAAATAAGTCTTTGCATGATAAAAGGGAAGTCAATTACCCCAAGGAACATGCTGCCCACTTTTGCTGCCATTTCAAAGATGACGCATGAAGTCACTCCTCAAATTAGCCAAGAGACTGTACTGAGAGAATCAGCCAGAAATAACTCGGAGGAATTTAAGGCAACGCCAAAATCGCCAACATTCCATCAGGATAACGCCACAGCATTTTTCCAACTGTTTTGACATTACCATAAATGGCTATGTGGATCGTCAAAAGGCGTTGATGGTCATGAATTGCCTAGACACTGACTGTCTTAACTTAATGTTACCTCACCTAGAGGGGGACAGCTGGTCCTATGCTGAGGCAAAAGTGGCCATCTTGAAAGAGTTCAGGAGTTTGACACACATGTCAAAGTGCAAACATAAATTTATGGGAATTCAGATCCATAAAGACAAGCTCTAGCAAGCTTTGTGGATCAGTTTTACCTAGAGGCACAGATCCTGGTCAGAGTGAAAGTATTGGATGTTTTTGATGCCAGAATCGCCTTGCAATCAGCCCTTCAGCCCTATCTTGATTTGCATTGCATGATGTCTTCCATGTTTGCAATGGAAATAACTGCCTAACAAATGGTAGGTAATTTGAAGATTTTGGGATTGACATTTGATGCCCCAAATAGAAGCTTCAAATTTAATCCAGTATGCAATCTGAATTTTATGAAGGGAAACGAAGGAATTAAAGAGATGACCAATCAAACTGTGCCAGGAAATAATCTTAAAGAATTCAGATAGTTGAACAATAAGGAAAAGTCTACTACCAATGTGGCGGGAAAGGACATTTTTCATAAACTGTAAGAAGCTGAAGGATCAGATTAATGTGGTCCAGGCCAAAGAGTTAGCAGCCACCAAGGAATCAGGAAAAGGGCCCACGGCCTAGATGGGGAACAGTCTAGTGCTGCGGAGAAACCTGTTCCTCCTGACATTATGACTGAAGAAATTGATATCAGTGATCTTTTTGTAGATGACAAGCAGGATCAGCTGTATCAAGTGGTCAATTTGGATGTAAATGCCGTGACCAGATCTGGGGCGAAGAAAATTGACCCCGAGATAATCAAGGAAGTTGCCCAGCTGTATGCCTGACAACTGGCGGACAAGATTTGAACTGCAGAGAATACTGAAGAATTATCTGAAATCCAATTAGATGAGGCCAATTTGTCGATCCCCCTTAGTTCAATAAAGGAATCATTTCCTGATTTATCAGCGCAAATTATTCACACCCTAGATTCAGCTAATAATGCCGCTATTCACTCAGTAAACACTATTTTACGATACTCTGATTGTACATATATAGTCATACAAGTGAATCGAGTGCAGGTGAGGGTGATTGTTGACAGTGGAGCACCCATCAATATTGTCTCAACCAAGCTGGCAAAGAGGATGAGGATCTCGCTGGACTTGGAGCATAAGAAGTAATATGGGACAGCTGGGCTGAACACCACTTTCTCCTGTGGAGCATATAGCACTTTGCCGCTGCAATTTGGATCTTTGGTGGTATCTGCGCCACCAATAGTTTTGGCCAACCAAATTATGACATTCTGATCAGAACAGAGTTTCTACAAAAGTACAGAGTTAAATGTAACTTTAAGGATAATACGCTGACCATATTGGGTCAGACGTTATCATTGGTATATCAGTAGGATGGTGAAGCTCAGCTGAATTGGAGAAACAATTTCATCAATCTAATATACAATAACGGCATTGTCCCAATTTGGTAACATTTAGTTGGTAGAAAGCAACGTGAAATGCCAGTGTAAATCCTAGAAAAGCGTGGAATTCCACTGAGGATTAAGAATGAGAAGACCATACCGCCAGGATTGCAGATGATAGTTGACACAGGGTTGACATTGGAGATACCTGAGTTGTTGTATGAGGAGGTGATAAGCCCCTGGAAGAAGTCCAGAGTGGAGCCATGGATGGCTCCTGTGATAATAATGCCAGGCCATAAAATAAATTCGAGTTCTCTTTCCCCAATTTAAGTAAAAAACCAATAAAGCTCAAGAGGAATCAGATCATTACATTTGTTCATCTGATCCTGATGGCCAGATTGAGAAAATTCCACAATTTTGGGACTCTTGACAAAATGGGATTACTTGCCCGGGTAACTGAAATTATCAACCTATTGGTTGATTGAGAGCAGCTCGCTGATCTGTCAGAAGGCCTGCAGTAGGAGATTCACAAACTATTTGAAAAGTATTGGGAAAGGTTTGATCAGGATGACCACAATTTGGGATGCACACAAGCTATGATTCACAAGGTCAAAACTGTGGATAATTTGCCAATCAGGATGAGACCGATCCAATTTTGAAAGCTGCTGAAGTGGTAATGGAGGATAGAAATCAGCAAACTAGTGAAGCATGGGTTTCTAGTTCCGTCGTCAAGTCCATGGGCAAGTCTGATTCTGATCATGAAGAAAAAAGATGGATCCAACCGGGTGGTGATTGACTACCTAAGGCTGATTAAAATTACAAAGAAGGATTCATATCCCCTACCAAGGATCAATGATGCGCTAGATTGTTTAAGAGGGGTGAAGTATTTCTACGCAATGGATCTGATATCAGGATATTGGCAGATTGACTTTCCAAAGGAAGACCAGGAAAATTGCGCAATTATTACCGCGCAGGGGCTATACCAACTGACAAGGATGCCCCAGGGTCTATGTAATGCGCCTGCAACTTTTCAGAGGGCCATGGATGCGATATTGAGCAACTTGAAGTTGTCATGCGTCCTGGTATATCTGGTCAGTATAAACGTATTCTATAGGACGTTTACTGATCACCTACACCACTTGGAAGAAATGTTTAAGTGACTTTCCACAGCTAACCTGAAGATGAAGCCAAGGAAGAGCCACTTTTTTAAGAAAGAGTTGTAATATCTGGGATTCATAATCAACTTCAGTGGATTGCAGCTGCAAACTTAGAAGATAGCAGCTATTGAACGGATGGCTGTGCTGAATAGTGTCCAAGACATCCAAGTGTTCCTTGGGATGGTTGGATACTATAGAAGATTTATTTGGGACTTCACCCATGTAGCTGAGCCATTATTCACATTTATTAAGGGATCTGAAAAAAGGATTTGTATGGAATGAAGAGGCCAGGACTCCTATGATGAGCTACGCCAGTATTTAATATATTCGCCGATTCTGAAATATTCAAATTTTGATCAGGAATTTATTAATTAAACTTAAGCTTTGTTGACGGCGATCAGCACCATGCTAAGCCAATTAGACGAACTTGGGGACAAACATCCAGTGGCATGTGTGAGCTGGACACTCTCAGCTGCTGAGAGGAACTACACCATGAATGAGTGTGAATGCCTTGAGGTCATTTATGCATGCAAGCAGTTTCAGGTTTACATCCATGGAATTCACTTCAAAATAGTAACAGACCACACTTTGCTGCGTTGGCTGCACAATTTAAGAGAGCCAGAAGGACGACTGGCCAAATGGGCACTTAAGCTTCTGGCTTATGATTATGAGATTGTCCACTGAGTGGGGGCTTATCACCAGAATGTGGATGGATGATTACAGTTACCAATGGTCCAGATGGTATACCCACAGGCAGATGAGCTATTCCAGAGAATGGTTGACAGAAAAATCAGGGACAAGCCCTGAGAAATCCAAAGTGGACTTTGGAAAGTGATGGAAAACACCAAGACCATGGATGGACAAGTGTATAAGATGATTAAAGGGAAGCAGTTATTATTCCCAAAGCCATCGGAAAGAGCAGGTATCATTCAAGCCGCTCATAAGGTTGTTGGGCATGGAAGACTGAGAAAAACAACTAAAATATTCGCCAGTACTAATATTGGGAATCCATCAACTAGGATGTTGCGGATTATCTAGCATGCTGCATGGAGTGTCAGCTGCACAAACCACATAAGAATACAACTAGATACTGACTGTTCAACCCCTGGATTTGTCTTGCACATTGTATATCAACGTGATGGGACCGCTGATGATGAGCAAAGGGGGCTTCAAGTATATTATAGTTTCCATCGTCCATCTGATGAGATGGGTCAAGATGAAGGCCCTAACAAAAGTAGACGCTACCAGTACCGCGAGGTTCATCCTGGATCTATTAGTATAGTGGCATGGATGTCTGCGGGTCCTGCTTAGTGATAATAGGACCACTTCAAGTCTCATGTGATCCCAAGATTAAATGAGATAATGGGGATCAGAGGAGTCATGTCAGTACCCTACTAGCCAGAGACAAATGGACTGTTAGAACGGGTGAATGTAACGCTGGCCATAACGCTGAGGAAGCTGGTTGCAGGAAGAACTTCCATGTGGGGAACGTACCTGAGTTTGTTGACGTTTGCTTACAATATTAGTCAACATACGGCAATGGGAAAGATGCCATTTAATTTGTTGTATGTGAGAAAGGCCGTGTTGCCACCAATTTTATATTTGGTGGTGGAACCTACATCAGGTATGGGTACCAAGCAATAATTTGAGCTTACTGATGAATATCTTGATTAATATACAATTTCAAGCATTCAATACAACTTTGAAGAAAAGGATATGAGCAAAATCAATGGACAATAAGAATTTACCAGCCTTAGCAGAATATCAAATAGGGGAAAGAGTTGCTTATTGCAATACGCATGGTTTTGGAAGAAGAAACTAACTAGATTTATTGTGGTCATGTCCATTTGAAGTGATCGCTAAAATGGCAACTGATGCCTACTCCATAAAGAATCTCTTGGATGGAAGAGTTGTGAGTCGAGTCCACACTAAGTATCTAAAGCGATGGATAGATGAAAAAAGAGTTCCCAAAGGACCAATGACCCATTAAGTTGGTCATGTCCTGATGATAAGGTCAAGTCTGAAAAAAGGACCTCTGAACCATAGAAAACTGGCAGGTTAAGTACCCAGGACCCATTTTGGAAAAAAAATAAAAAGATGGACCGCTGAATATAAAACAAGGTCAAGTCCCATAGGAAAAAAAGAATAAAGATAAAAAATTGATAAAAGATATTGGAAAAAAGATCATAATCCGCATAGAGAAAAAAACTGATATTATCTTAGAATTTTTATTTTTATTAGATTGTCTTTGATATGGGGATGATTCCGCCTATGTCGCCTCTTGGGGGAGGGAGGATGGATTGTGGTAGGAATGAACAGCCCATCAAAATTGATGTGAGATTGGATACTAGCAAGGGCTAGACCTACTTGAAACCAAATTCTTTGAGTGGACGCAGAGCCCTATGAGAAAGCGACTAGGGGAAGGTAAATTGAGGTGTCAGATGAAGCCAATTGCAAAACCTTGGATCAGGGAGGAAATTAACAATATAAGAAGAGGCAATTTTTATATACCCTGAGTAATCCTGATACAGTACCAGAGCTGGAAGATTAGTCTTGAGCGCCTGACAACAGGCTTCTTTAAGAACACTGGACATGTGGGCTGGCAACGAATAAAAGATGCTTGACAGGGGTTGCCAAATCATGCCCCCTATCAACACCACCAGCGGAAGACACCAATGGGAATCGCTGGAGAAGAGATAGTCGTGCAGGGAGCAGATTGCATCTTGCAAGTGATGACTACAAGCTTCTTGGAAGATAAAGCTGAATGAGCGGTGGAACCTGTGTGAGGCTGGAAGCTTCATGGACCAACTTCAAAGAACTTGGCCAGCAAAGCGAAGAGCATAAGTGGTGGTATCCTGATCCAGGATGTTATCAAGATCAGAGGAATTCAGCGCTAGGGGCAAAGCCTTGGTAACGTGGGCCCAGAGTTCAGCGTAGGGGAGCTCAAAGTGATTACTGTCACCAATGGTGAGCTTGGTAGCCAGAACAGCGGGTTTGTAATGTTGTCTGAGTTGGAAGAGGAACCCAGGAAGCATGTCCAACCCAGAAAGAGATGAGCGATCAAGAGCAAATGCCATAATCTCAAGATCAGCTCCAACAATGTTCAGTGCATCAGCTAAAGGAGCAAATCCAGGAGAGTTTTGAAGTCCAACTATGGAATTGGCGGCAGAGGAAAATCAGCTGAGAGTTGTTCAGAAATGCTTGCAAGCCTGGTTTCAGAGGTATTAGTTACTGTTTCCTGTAATTTGATGGAAGGACTAGCTGCTTGCACCAGACTAGGCGTATGAATCCTAGAGGGACCATAGAAGAGTTTACGCTGAGCATCCTGACTCATCTGCTGGAAGAGATGGAGGTCTTGATCACACAAACTATTCAGAAGCTGCTGGTATCGCAACTCAGAATTTGACATATGAGCTGGACAAGAGGGGGATGTCAGACTTATATGGAAGTAGACATTATGCACTCTACAATCCATTAAGCTCCAATTTCGTAGAAATTAATCTCAAAATTAAGGGATAAGCTCTCCAATGGAAGAATTAGGAATGACTTGAGCCAGGAGGTTATGAGAGAAATAACCAGGGCGAATAAAAATAAGCATTCTTACTTGAGCCACAAAATGAACATTGACGGCAAGAGTCTCCTGTCTAGGATGAGTAGAAAATTAGGAAATCAAGGACGCTGGACCAAGAATCCTGAATATGACAGCGGGTCATATACCCTGATGGGGGAAAACCGGATCCTGGGACTAATATTGTCATGAGTAAATCAATCAGCCCATCATGACAGTAGATTGTGGGGACTGCGCTCTGAGAAGGCGGTAGCAAGGAAGGAAGAGGAAGAGCACCATATGCCAAAGGTCGTCCCAAGCAGCGTTGAGTATTGATGAGTGTACTCTGCTTGAACCAATGATGCATTTGACCAAGTATCTGAAGCGGTGTTCTCATGCCCCAGTCCTTTTCTCGATGGAAATTAGGCAAAAGGGGGATGTGTTGGGATTTTTGCCCATTTTCCCAGCCTGCTAGATTACTAAAAGTCGCTAGGGATAATTTCCTAATGTGAGGTAAATTAGAAATCAGTTGGCCCTGATTTAGGGGTTTTTACAGTTTAGGGGATTTTGGGATATTTGACTGGTCATATTCATTGGGGATCGATCCAGATGAATACCTAAGATCTCATTGGGCAGAGTTGCTGACAAAAATAGGGGTATCTGATAGTGATTAACTATCAGGTATACCTATTGGGATCAGTTGGGTTTCATCATCAACTGATTGGGAATGAATAGCAAGTTGCAAGGTGAGCGATGCCAATTGCAACTAGCGAATCAATTGGTTGGTATGCGACCTGCCTTAATGGGTAATAAGACCCATTACCTGAGCAGGTTGCTAGCCAAATATGGTTGGTTTGCTTGGATCGACAGTAAAAATTAGAGACATGTTTTCTGACTCTTTCTGTTTAGGTCTTGAGGATGTCCAATGACAGAATCCTAGACAGGATGGGGAAGACCATTGCTGCTGAGATGAGAATGGGTGATTCAACGGCATCAGCTGCCAATTTCATCAAAGAGGTGTCAACTGAGGATTAGATGCCCAAATCCCCACTATATATTCCCTAGTATTCCCTATAATAAAACACAGATATTAAAACAGATAATTAGATCATATTACAGATATATAGTCTTAAGTTGTTCATTTGGGATATAGTTTAAGAAGTAAACTATCATCAACTTCCATTGTGCTGTTCTGTCTTAAGGATATTATTGCTGTGTGCGATAATTGGAAGACCCTTAGATAAAATAGTAAAGATCTGAGTGGGGATCTAGTGAAGAAGGAGTCACAATTGGGATGGCTGCCGACTGTGTGTTGGATTGTAGAGACTGTCACCAGGTTATCTCAGCGAATATTGGGTTGGACAGAGAAAGGGAACGAAACTCTACAGATATGGCATCACAAGTATTTAATAGGTCTTCTGGCCAAGCGTTGGGCTGAAATATAAGAATTCATACTCAACTATGGATAATAGTCATCATACTATTATCTAATGATAATCTACTATACAAAATGATGAAGTGCACAAGGAAACCAAACCTGTGCAGTAAAAAGGTTACTAGTGTTGCTTGCCAATAACAACCACTTGAGTAAATGTTTACACCACATATTCCACCATATCTTCAGCAATTGCATAAACATTTATATGAAAAAAAGTAACTTCTTTTCTATCATCTGTGTTCTGCAGATTATGATAGGGGTCAATTACAGGTTATCTAGGGTGATCTGATATAATGAAATTCTATACCAGAGCCACTTTAAAATATAGTTGGCTCATTATTATATAAGGAAAAAGCATTATAAAATGTGTTCTGGGCCGTGAACTACCCCATACCCATTTTGGCAATAATTTTATGCAAGGTAATCCTAGATTGTCAGGCGAACAGCAAGTAAGAATTAGACTGGCCTGCCAGCCTGAATGCCAGAGCATCTGAACAGCAAACCAGAATGCCCAGGGCACTGCTGCTGCTATGACAAATATGGAACTGGGAAAGAGTTCCACCATTATCTGCTGGTGATCCAGAATTTTATATAAGCACAAAATAAAGTACCAGATGCACATGGCCAATAACTCCGAGGGGTATGAGAACATCAGTGGATAAGGCGGCTTACTTTTTGACATGTAAAAACTAATTTTTGGAAAGCATTTTTAATGTAAAATTTTAAAAAAGAAAAATTGACCAGCAATTTTCTCAGTGTGATGCGACTGATTAAATATTAGTCAATTTGGGGAAAAGCAAAGCCATAATTGGGTCCCTCAAATTAACCTAACTGGCAAATTACTCAGGAATGGGCGGGTTAGTTCTTGTAAACTGTCATCGCAAAATTTGGCAGTGGGCTGAGTCAAAGTTAGTTTGACCTTGAGCTCCTGAACTAAAGCTCAACTATGTTTCTGATGGTTGTCATGATGGCGTTTATCCCGATGAGCGGTGGGAATCCCCCAAGGCCATCCCACATAGGGGCGGGCCCATTTTAGTTGGGAACAGGTTCAGGACACCCAACCTGCCCGTGCTCAGTCACTGGGCTGTTCGTTCAGTTGGTAGCATTGCATCAGGCATAACAACAAATTTGTTAACAGGAAGCTTTGAAACCTCATTGATGGTGTCCAGTGCTATTACCTGCCTATTAGGGGTGATGCCTGATGGATTTGGGAGAGAGGAGATTTTCTCAATCGCCATGTTAACCAAATTGCAAGTGTCAGGAATTCCAGCCAATAGCTCAGTCTTCATACCTTTTTGACCATTTAAAATCTGAGTATTGGGCTGATTGCCACTCAAATTGGTTATGATCAATTTTATTTAGGCGATCTCAGCACAGATTTCACTGATTCCTTGTAGCAATTCTGCTGAGGAGAGTGTGAGTATTGGGAGTGGTATCTTAAGTAGGAGGACTGTTACCCAGCGCTTACTACCATGTGAGCGAGATTGCCCTGAGTAACGAGGGGTACAGCCATCCTCTTCAGTACCTTCTTACTTGGATATGGAAAAATGGCCTAATCAACTGCCAGGGTACGTTCCCCAGGACTTACATAGACCATCACCACCAGGCCCTTCATTGATGATCCCGCCTGCACCATCCAATTGTGGTGCTGAGAAAAAGTAATTTAGTTATATCATTTTTGTTAATTTTGGCGTAAAGTTAACGAATCATAGCTCCCAGATTGTGAAGCATCTGTATCCACTATGTATGAGCAAGAATGGTGGGCACTTCCCAATTGGAGGTAGTGAGAATAAGGCTGAGACTCTCCAACCATCGGACAAATTGAGAAAACAATGGTGAGCCTCATTGAGGCCATGACAAATGCAGGTGCACTTAATTTGCACCCAGCAAAAGCCCCACATGAATAATTCTAGTGCGCATAAATAGTATAGTGGTTGGTCATCTAATGTCATGAGAGTGTCTATATCTCTCCTGTTCCCAGCAAGGTGTTGCACTGAAAGACACAACGCCAGGGAACTCATCATCAATATTATAGGGAGAATATCCCCGTAGAGGGTGCTAGAGCTAAAGTAACACAGGATAAGGGTGTTCAATGCAGTATATATTAATAAATAGCTAAAAAACAACAAGACTTGAGTGGACACTAAAAAAGTCCATATTCATGTGGTGATCTGGGAAGGAGGGCTTGGATGCCTCAGTCTGGAGGAAACATGGGTGGCTCAGCGGTGCACCAGATGTGGTAGTTAATTTTGTGCAAATAAAATGTCTGGCGTTGCTAGAGACCTCATAAAAGAGGTCCATGCACAGGTTCGCCCAAGTTAACATATTAGAAATATAAACTAACGGAATTCTATTAATAAGGTAGACGACCAACAAGGAAAGTTGGTCTTGAGAGCCATACTCTAAACAAGGAGAGACAAGTCATCAATCAGGTAAAATTGTTTCAATCCTAAATAAACCAATAGGCGAACCTGTAAGTCCTGAGGAATGTCAGCTGGGCGTTAATCGGGCCATCCTTCTGTTCCTGAGCAAGAAAATACCAAAGAGGATGGCTATACCCCTCGTTAACTACGGGGCAATCTTGCTCGCGAGGTAGACAAGTGCTGGAAAATAGCCCATCAGCTTTGGATCCCATCTTTGGTACTTTCACTCTCCTCAGCAATACTGTTATAATGAATTAAGTAAAATCTGCGCTGAGATCACCAAAATAGAATTAATTGCAACTAATTTGAGTGGCAATCAGCCAGATACTCAGATTTCAAATGGTCAAAAAGGTATGAAGGTTGAGCTATCGGCCAGAACGCCCTACAGTTGCAAATTTGGTTTACACGATGATCAAAATCTTTCCCACCAAAAAAATGTCAGGCATCACCCCTGATGGGCAGCATCTGGCCAGAAAATTGGGCATTGCGCCTGATGTAATACCATAGACCGCAACTTGGCTTGTCACCAAATATTGTGATGTTAACCCCCAGGGAACTACCCCCTATTCCCAAATATTTCACCTCTTAGGTTGACCTGACCACAACTTGACTCGTCACTAAATCTTTCGATGTTGGCCCCAGGGAACTACCCTCCTATTCCAAAATAGTTCACCTCTTAGGTCAAACTGACCGAAACTTGGCTTGTCATTGAATTTTGCAATGTCAGTCCCTAGGGAACTAACCCACATATTCCCAAATAGTTCACCACATAGGTCGAATTTGCAGAACTCAATCCTGACTTAATTTCCCTCCCCAAAATTGATGACTATTTAATTGGGTGCATCGCCCTGAGAAAATTGTTGGTCAATTCTCTTCCCTTAATTTCCAATAAAAATACCCTCCCCAAATTCCCATTTTTATTTTGTTGAAATATAAGCTCCTTTCCGGTTCCATATCCGTCATACCAGCAGCAGTGCCCCTGGCATTCTGGTTTGCCACTTGGGTGCTCCAGCATCCAGGCTGGTAGGACAGTCTATTTTTACTTGCCGTCTGCCTGACATAATTAACCAACCATCAATCTCTACCATTTTCACCTTACTCAAAGATATTGGTGAAGCAATGGCTTTTCCATTCAACTGAATCAGGTCATAAAGAAGATTATCCCTGCCCACATTTGCCCCATCCCACTCAAAAACTAAAGGAAAACCATACCCATAGTTGCCACGGCTACCTTGCCCTTGTCAGTAGAGTCTGACATCTCAAATTTGCAATGAGTTTGTCCTCCAAAAGCCCAATTAGTTTCCTGGCTGCCGCCCTTCAAAGGTGCAATTCCTATGGAACTGGAACTGATTATCATTGCAAATGGGGAAGAGGCCAAGGATGAAGTTATCCTGGCACCCCATAAATTGTGATGTTCCTTCCATAAGAACAGTTGGGGTAAGACACATGATTGCGCAAATTGTATGAACCTGGATGAAACAGCTCACATCTCCCATCCTGAGACTCACCATTTTTTTTCAAAAAAAACCTGTCAGTAATGGCGATCAAGTCACTCAAGGCGCACAAGAAGGTGCTCTCATACAGTTTCCCAGTGATGAGGCTCTTCACTTGGAAAAAGGAAAGGGTAATGTAAGTCCTGAGGAACGCCCACAGGGCGTTAATTGGGCCATCCTACTGTTCCTGATCAAGAAAATACCAAGGAGGATGGCTATACCCCTCATTACTCAGGTCAATCTTGCTCGCGTGGTAGACAAGTACTGGAAAATAGCCCGTCAGCTTTGGATCCCACTTTTGGTACTTGCACTCTCCTCAGCAGAACTGTTATAATGAATTAAGTAAAATCTGCGCCAAGATCACCAAAATAGAATTAATCGCAACTAATTTGAGCAGCAATCAGCCAGATACTCGGATTTCAAATGGTCAAAAAGGTATGAAGGTTGAGCTATTGGCTGGAACGGCCAATGGTTGCAAATTTGGTTTACACGATGATCAAAATCTTTCCCCCCAAATCTGTCAGGCATCACCCCTGATGGGCAGCATCTGGCCAGAAAATTGGGCATTGCGCCTGATGCAATACCATAGACCGCAACTTGGCTTGTCACCAAATATTGTGATGTTGACCCCCAGGGAACTACCCCCTATTCCCAAATAGTTCACCTCTTAGGTCAAACTGACCGAAACTCAGCTTGTCATTGAATTTTGCAATGTCAGTCCCTAGGGAACTAACCCGCATATTCCCAATTAGTTCACCACTTAGGTCAAATTTGTGGAACCCAATCCTGACTTATTTTCCCTCCCCAAAATTGATGACTATTTAATTGGGTGCATCGCCCTGAGAAAATTGTTGGTCAATTCTCTTCCCTTAAATTTCCAATAAAAATACCCTCCCCAAATTCCCATTTTTATTTGTCAAAATCTAAGCTCCTTTCCAGTTCCATATCCGTCATACCAGCAGCAGTGCCCCTGGCATTCTGGTTTGCCATTTGGGTGCTCCAGCATCCAGGCTGGTAGGCCAGTCTATTTTTTAATTGCCATCTGCCTGACAGAACCCCACTATTGGCCAAGGTACTGTAGCTTGAGATTGTACAAAATTCAGTGATTAATTGCAAGCTAAGCTGTCCCAATATGAAAATGTCATAAATTGAACAGGTTTCAAACCTCCGTTCTCCAAGCAACCAAACCAAAATATCATTGTTAAGAAGCTAAGTTGTCCATTCTTAATGCCACTGTGTAACACATGACTGGGCATCTTGCACTTCTACTGGATTAACCTGGGCATATCTGGCCTGAGTCCAGCGTTGGTCCAAGGTGAGCTTTAAGTCAGGGAGGTCTTGTAGCTTGACCTTTTTAGACTCCTGATGTCCAGCCTTGTCTTGCAGTTAGTTTCTTCAATAAAGGCAATTAAGTATGAAAATTAAATCCTGTTTGCTATTTATATTATGTCAAAGTGTCCTACATTAAAATGAATAGTGTATGTTCTTATAATAGATAACTAATCTTTTCACCCTCATTTTTTCTCTAAATTTATTTTAGCTGTAATAATCTAGAATTGATAAATCTACTTAGCTATTAATCTGCATTTGATCAAATCAGGATAAGCTATAATTCATAAGCTTAATATTTTCCAATTTTTGATTTTTGAAGTAACATTTAGATATGACAATCTATAGAGTAAAATGGTTGGAAAAAAATTATATGATATTTCTTAAAAGTTAAGATTCTTCTATCCCAACTGTGCTTAGTTCAGACTCCTTTAGATATCAGTTCTGGCAACTTCCCAAAGCAGCAGACCAATTTTGGTGAATAATGAGTTGTTCTATGGGGTAAAAGTGTATTGATATGTGATATAAAAGTCAATTTAAGGTGGTTTTCATGCATCTATTTTTTTAGTACTAGATGGTCCCAACCCAAGGGGGGATTCATCGATGTTTCATGCATCTATTAATAAACAGTTGGTGCTTAGATAATAATCTAAAGAACAAAAGGCTATTTTAGCCTTTTAGTCCTGCTTTTTGAAATTTTACCAGCTTAAACCTTTAAATAAAATTATTAACTTGATAATTAGCCAATTGACTACCAACCACTTAGCAAAACCATTTTTTCCCTCAAATCAGCTGAATATTAAACTGCTCAGCCATAACAACATACTAATTACCATTTTAAAATATAGAAATTTTCTTTTTATATATAAAACTTTTTATTTTTATGAAAATAAAGAAAATACAGTAGAATATTGTGTTATCATATGACTTTAGTAATTGTGCAAAATTTCATCAATAGGCTATATATAAATTGGGACCATCTAGTACTAAAAAAATAGGCTATATAAAGAAGTGTGTTAAATAAAGGATGCAAGCTTCCAGGACAAACAAAATTGTGAGTAAAGAAAAGCAAGTAAAACCCAAAATCATGTTTATAATATAGAATAAGATTTATTATTGCTTCATATATAGTCAAATATTAAATCACATGATTATAAATTGATACTATCAAGTACAAAGCCTAAATGACCCTTCATAATTGAGGCATAGCTATTGATCATCTAAAATAGAATTATAGTTTGCAGAATAAGCTGCATGACTAAGAATATGTTCTAGTTGGTACGGTTTCTCAAAATCATTTCGATAGTTGAACATAAAATTGACTAAACTAAAACAATTGAATTTTACTGGTCTAGACCAAGTGCTAGGTATAAAAGAGCATCGCATCACCAACTTTTACCACATGTTGAGTTTTATAGCTTCTAGTTTGCTTAACTTTGCACTCTTAAATCCTTTTGTAGCCTATAAAGAGTTTGAGGATCACAAAGGGTGTGCTTTTCAGGTCAACTTAAGTAAGTTTAATCTATAACGGCACTGATTATTGGGTTTCGGAGTACTTTGCGCAATTTTTCCAAAAAATTATGATAAGCAGGTGACCGTCGGAGGTTCCAAGCAGTGTTATAATGTTGATATGTGTGGAGCATGCGTTGTTGTTACACACAGATACTGTTCCACCATCGCTCGCTTTACTGGTCACTGTAAAGGCTGCTCGGGATCCCAAATCACCCTAAGTGAAGCCGCATACAAAGCTCTTTGCGTTGTTGGCAAATCTGAAATCAGAGTGAGTTGTAGTGAAGTTAAGTGTCTCAACTCTACCGGTACTGGTATGAAATACCCCTGGCATAAAGATTCTAACAAGACGTGGGCTGCCTTTACGTAAGTGCTGTTTAGACTTTTGCCTAAATATTCAGTATTGTAGACAATGATGAGCGTATCATAAGTGTTGACTCTCTGTTTTATAATCCCCTTCCTTCCTGGACACCTCTAAATAGAAGCAAATCAGGTTTCTTTGTAGCACCCAAAAACAAATCCCATATGGTTTATCCCATCATAGTACGCGTTAACGGGGAAGACAACAAACTCCTCGAGTATATCAAACTGGACCCTACTAGCAATGCTTAAGCTTTCTAGTGCTAAACCATTATACCATTTTAGTTTGAGGCTTTAAAACTAGCTCCTTATGATTACTCTGAACGATTAAAATCTGCTTTTTTGATATATTTTTATGCTGCTTTAATTAAATGGCAAACGTTTCTAAATTATTAATTTCAAAAAGTGTTGCTCTAAAAACATAAGCATCTATAAAAGAATGTTTAATTTAAACAAATTTATCTAATTATACTAAATTTTACCCAGTTAAAAAGATAGAACTGACCTTAGTGTTTTGCTGCCATCTTTCCCTTGTGTACATTAGCTTTAATAGATATTTTAGAGGAGACACCAGAGGTCTAGTTTTGGAATAGACTATAATCTTCTAAAGATTTGAGGGCAAAATTTAATCACACGTCTCAAGGCAATTATAAACAATGTAATTTCTATCTAAGAAGAATAAAAAGTGCAGTGTCCATAAATGTAGAATCTGGTATAAAAATAAGAAATATTTTAGTATGAGTTCCTTTTTCTAACATATTTTGTGCCTTTTTATAAATGCAAATGTGAGGAGATAAATATTAGGGCAAATAGGTGTTCATAATACTAGATCTCTAATTTGTGATTATAGTATTATATTTAGGAATATCTTATATAAAATAAAAACGCTATAAATGAAAGATTAAAACTATTTATTAGTATTTTCTATAGTGCTTCTTTCAATTCTTTCATATATAGAAATAATAGGTTATTATACAAATATATTTTGTGATAACGTTAATAAATAATAACCTTAAGAAATAGTATGATAAGTTAAAGTTATTCCAAACTTAAAAGTAAAAGCAATTATTACGTCATTGTATGATCATTTATAGATGTTACTATTGTTGAAATTAGAAGATCAGACAGTATTATATTCTCTAGTATTTTCAAGTGTTATTTAGGAAAGAATTTTTCACTTTCTCAAAATTAGTATGTGAAAATGTGACAACTTTCAAAGGACCTGTAAACTTTGAGCTAAAAAGCTCTATCCTTGAATATATAAACTTAAATGAATTGGTTATATTTATATATAATATAATGTTTACAGTGACCATCTAGTACTAAAAAATATAATGTTTACAGTGTATAGGCCATATAAAGATGATTTTGATTGTAAAAATATTAATAGTCCACCTAAAACAAAAGTTCAGTTTCTCATACACTACAGAATCGGTTATCTAATCCATCTTCAAGTCCCTTAACAAATCAATTAAACATATTGAGTAAAAAATGCTTGCAATTAAGTTTTACTGATCATAAGACGCATATAGTTCAAAAATGAAATTAAAAAATCATCTTAATAGATCAAATATCTGATTGTCTACTGATAAGAAAACGGAGGACGTTGTAAAATTCATAGCGTCTTTTTGTAACGCGCTGGAGTTTAAAATAGCAACCTTGCTTAAAACCAAAATCCTTACAATCACTTAAACTAATTTAAAAATAGATTATGTTAGTTTTGTATAAAGGAAAATTTTTCACCCTTTTGAGTTTATAGCAGGAAGCATCGTTATTTCTAAATGTTTTTAAAGTCTATTTAATAGCACAACCTGAGATCATTTACTAAAGGGAAAAGGAAACGCGGAATTTGGATAGGTCAATATTCTTCTAGTATAGTTTATACTCATATGATTTTTATCACACGTCTTAGACTTTAAGCCTTAAGATATCACTAGTTTGGGCATTATTATTTGAAACTCTTGGCATGTTTTAGGCACTGTAAATAATGTGAAAAATGTTAGGGCTGCTAAAAAACATCATGTAATTTTGCTGGTTTATATCAAAGATTTTACATCCAGTGTTACATCTTTTTTCGTAAATTTTAGCTTACTTGAGTTATTTGCATGTCAGTTTACTGGTTTATTATAGCTTTGAAGATCCAAACATCCTTAATCAAAGTTAAACTATCAAGTTATTTTATGAAAATTTTATCCTTAGGTTCTTATAGATATATGAAAACAGTTTCTAGTTTTGCAACTAGTTAGACTTTAGCATAAAGATGTAAGAGGTGCTTCAATTTCCTAAGATTTTCAGGTGCCATTGTGCACATAGAGTCTTAGCTGTAGAGAGTCTTTTAGTTGCATGATGTAGAAAGCATTATATAATTAATTAAATGCTTATATTTGAAGATGGATTACTGGGATAGACCTGTGCACCACAATTTTAGTGTATGTCAGATATTTACCTTCTCAACTTATGGGAAAGAATGTTGGAGGTATGAGTGCTTCTGAATCTGCTACCATGATTGGCCCATCATCTGCCCAATCTTTAAATAATATTGTGGTTATTAATGATATTAGTATCCACGGCGAAAAAGACCTTAGCGGATTCTCAGTGGAATCCTAACTATTAGAAAAAGATGGTTTATAACTAAAATTGGCTTAAAAAGGTAATAACTATTAAATAGGATTGCTCTGACTTCTCAGCCAAATTCGAGGTGTTCAATATTGCACAGATCTGAACCCTCCTGAGGTGAGAAGATTTTACTTATCAAAAATTGGGTGCAAATTAACCAATCATTACCACTTGGATCTGAACCCTCCCAAGGTGAGAAGATTTTACTCGCTGGTGATTGGATACAATTTATCAAATTGTTACTGCATGGGTTGGTTTTTCCTCAAAAAATTTATCTTCAATCTGATAGTCTGAAAGCCTATATTCCCTAATTTGGATGACTCAGCTTAATATACTTTAGCCTCAAAAACCTATGGGCTTGAAATTAGAACTAGTTTAAATAAGAAATACTAGTATTGAGAAAAGGACCTTTCTTGGTTTTGCCCCGCTTAAACAATAAAAAACATAAAAAACTATGACAAAGCGTTATTTATTACTCTTATTTAAAAAGTAAGATTCTCACTTTGATAAAATATTTGTGGCATCCGTCGGTGGATCCCACAGTGTATGAAGTTTTTGTCTTAGCTTTACATGTTGCTTTTTAGAGTTTGATGTGTCCACAATTTACCAAAGTTTTTTTAGTAAGGTATTTTACTGAGTCAAAGACCTACAACTATGCACTGATAGGTGCACTGAGCTTTAAGCTCCATAAAGACTTACACTTTTGGTGCAGCACCTCTGAAACCTATAGATTTTAATCTTGAGAAGGTTATTTTTGGTATAAATTATCACATAATTATCTTGACATTTCTGCGCTAAGTTGTATAGCCCATATAATTCAATTGCAAATAATAAAGTAAATTGTAAGATTATATAGGTTCATATCTTAGTGCTGACTATATTAGAGTTACTTGTAACTTCAGAAAATCAAAGTTTCTTTACTTAGGAGTCCCCTGAGTTCAGCCATTTCTGTTAATTTAATACTACATCTTTAAGGTAGATTAGAACATATATTCTTTATAGAAGACATAATATAGTATTAACTAGGGCTGGATGAGTTTGAAAGCTCTAGAGAATTCAAGCAATCACATTAGTAAAAACCATTATAATAGTGCTATTGTATGCACAGATAACATGTAGAAATAATAGCAGTGGCTTTTAGGAAATAACACCTTAGCCATATAACTACTATGCCTTACACTTAGACATTAATCCTAAATCAAACCATAAAGTAATACTGACAGCTTATCTAAATTGCCCATGCTATCAAGTGCCATAAAGTTCGCGATACCTCATAAAAATTTTGGAGGTAACTGATGATGAAAATAACTAAACCAGTCATAGAAGATAAATAAAATATACTATTTATGTTTAAGCTGATAATAGTATTATAAAGGTCAATTAATTAATGATGAGCACAAAATAGAGTTGTATATATTGAGAAGATATAAATAAGATGAATTTGGACCCCCCCTTGGGTTGGGACCATCTAGTACTAAAAAAAAAAAAAGATGAATTTGGACATAAAAGTGTGTGATAGTAGATTAGAGGGTATAACACATTTTATTCAAAAAAAGGAAATTATAATAGGGTCAATATAGCACATTGACTGATAAGGTTTTAATAGAATTCTTGGTTATTTGAGAAATTTTCTCAGATAATTCGTTCTAATATAGGCAGCAAAGTAAATTAAAAGATTAAAATAATTAACTAGATAAAAGGTGCCATATAGTTTGAGAAGTTGCAAAGAATTTTTAAGTTATATTTGATATGTTTTTTATTACTTTTATTAAATTTAATAGATTATTAATTACGGCTACCAACCTGAAGGTTGCGGGTTCGATTCCCGCCCTTCGCACATTGATCGGGGTGCCAGCCAAAGGAAGCTATTGGCGGTTAGTAGGTCTAATAACACGAAAAGCTTGCCCATGACGTAACCAGAAAAATTTGAGTCCCGATCCTGAGATGGAAAAACTTTCCTCGACGGAGTTGACCCTGTTCAGGTTTCATGTCGTTTCTTTCTTTCGGTAATGCCTGTCCCCTGGTCGGCTTGCCTTGGTTAAATAAAATAATAGATTATTAATTTTTAGGTTCAAAAGAAAAGTTTAGCTAAGATATCAATCACTTAAATAGAAGTAAGGAAGCGTTAGCCTAGTAATAACAGTATAAAGTTGCTTGCAACCTCTTAACTTGACAAAACTTGGAACAATACAGAGTAGATTAGCACGCCCCTGCATAAGGATAATGCGTAAAGCATAATAAAACAGCGTTCTACTATCATCTTTATGCAGTATGTATCTGCTCATGGCAGGATTTTAATAATGTGCTGTGGATTAGGATGTGACAATTCATACACTTTCAGATCATCACATTAACCTAATTTGGCTTAATGCTAGTTCAAAGCATGAATTATTATTGTTATCAAAATCAGATAAACATTTTTATACCAGAGAAGTTACAACGAACTGTTTAAATCAAAAGAGGTTGAATTTGAAAAATGATACCCATATAAAAATAAAATTTTAGGTTCTCCATTCAAAAGATTCTCCATTCAAAGAAATGGAAGGTTCAGCCTATAAATAGGGCTAAATTCCAGCTTAGAGTTCAGATATTATAAGAAATTAAACAATAAGCACTATAAAATCTGGTTATAAAAGGAAAGCGCAAAATGTGCAAATTTCCTTGAAATTGAATATTAGCTAAGCCAACCAAGTTTGAGTTTGGCCTATAAAAAGGCCAACAAAAATTGTGTATTTTACATTATTTCACTTTTTACTCATCATTTGTCTTGAAGCTTATATTTTTATTATACAGAAAAACATAGATTTAATCAAGTTTAGTAAGCACCAGAGTCATGCTATAGTAAGGAAGAAAAGTTATAAGTAACTTTAATTTCAGCTTCTTTTGAGTTCTAATAAATTAAAATTCATGTTTACTAAAAATTTTATTTATGTATATACTATAACAGGGAAATTTACTACCAAGGCTAAGACTGAGCTCAGACGCATAATTGCATCCTTGTTATCTTTCTCCTAGAACCAAGGAGCACTACTATTTCAGTGAATCTTATCAAAAGTAGTACAAAGTTTGTTTAATCCATGTTTGGTGGTATGCAGACAAACCATCTGTTCTCAGGAATACTCTCCTTAATCTGGACAGTTACTTGGTTGGTCCTTCCAAACTCCTTTGTAAACCATTGGCTAAGACAAGTCCAATAAATCAGTCAGACTTAATCCATCTTTTGGTCCTTTTTGAGCCAACGACATACCTAAACACCCAATCCTACCACCTTGGTACCAACATCCACCAACTTTTCTTATGCTTCTCTTTTCTGTGTTATTCTTATTATGAGAGATCTATTGGGTTGTCAAGGGTTTAGAACAGGTTTGAAATGCCCTGAACCAATGATCATCAACCCTAAAACTATTCAGCTTCCTTTAGACATCATGGCCCTGGAGTAGGTCCATAAAATGTCAGTTAAAAATTTGGTTCTAAGCCAGAGTATCAAAAGTTTCTGGAGGATTGTGCCTTTTAGTACCAAGTCATCAAAATCTTAAATGACTTACCCAGAGAAAAATCTGATTGGATGAGAGGTTTGCTATACAAACAAGAGATATTGCCAGAAACCCTAGATGAGTGCCTCATGTTGATAGACTGTTTAGCAAGTTCTGAAAAACTCTCAGTATAAAGCTTGGTATGCCTTGTTAATGGTGAACCAAGGAAAAGGTAATGTGTATGAGTATACTCAATTTGTTTTGTTCACTTTCCAGAGGCTAAGGCCCCTGCTACCCATTTATCTCTCATCCTCTGCAAAAGTCTACATACAGTTTTATTGGTTTCTCTACCAGCAACGTGTCCTGAAGAATTATTAGAAGAAGATATTGGATGCTCCCTGGAGGTTAAAGAAAACTTAAACATGAAAAAACCGAGCAAGAGTTTATGTAGCCAGAATATAAGGGTGGAAAAGGAAGGTTTTTGCTGAGGAGATTCTGAGCCCTTTTGCATGACCAGCGGTATGGGAGATGAGAAGGTAGAAATGCCAAGATAGTCCAAGAAACACATTCAGCACATCAAGTAGAAGACACCTCTGAGACAGCCATAAAAAAGCTTTGACAGAAAAGCCCAACAAAGCACAACTTGCAATAAATAAAACCTTTCTTATTACTCTTATCTTCTTCTCCCACTTAGAATAGCTTGTGGAGTGACTCAGGAAGATGAAGTCCTATCATTAGTAGATACTGGAGCAAACGAGAATAACCTGCTTTGGGCTTAACAAAAAAATGAATCCTGACCTAAAGAAAGTTGGAACAGTAAGATTAGTGGACGCCACTAATTATGCAACTTTTTTGGCGTATTCAGCCATCTTCTAATAGGACAGAACAACCATTTGATCACTAAAGAATTCTACCCCTTACACTTCTTTTCAACCTAATAATTATGGGAATGATATGGGGGCATAAGTTTCTCCACAGTTAACTTGCAGATCCTGAAGGTATCACTTAACCCACCAGAATCTCTGCCCATGAAATGGGTCTTCGTGACAAAATGATCTAAGTGGCTAAACAAGGGATCATGAAAAAAATTCTTTAGACAATCACTACCCCAGGAATATAAGAAGTATAAAGAAGTGCAATGGCTTGTGGTGCCCCCACGTTGGATGCCACAGGACTGTTATAATTATGTTTTCAATTCAAACCAGGCCCAGTAACGCCTAAGAGTTTCTAATTATATCCTAAACTAAAGGTCTCAACTAATTAGATTTTTTGTTAGATCTAAGCTGGACTCTGGGTCAATAGCCCCATCCAAATATTCAGTAGTTTCACTTATTCATTTTAGTGCTAAAAAAATAAGAATCACATCCCCAAAAAGAATTATCAGAAATTAGATTACATACAGAGAATTGATCTCTACCTCATACTGCTGTTTAAAACATACTACTGCTGATCTAAGTAATTATCTGATATACCAAGCTGGACCTGGTGAAGCATTTGATCAGATTCTAGTACACCATTAGTATCAGAATTTATTAGCCTTTAAATGCATCTGGGTTTCTTCAAATATTCTTAATACCCTTTAGACTTAGGAACGCCCCTGTCATCTTCCAACATCTATTTTATCATGTTCTTGGAGGAGTTCTTAGACATTGCATTGCCGCATTCATGGATAGGGTCTAATATTTTTTTAAACTAAAGAACAAATTATCCTTAATGTAAGTCATTTTTAGATGTTATACCACAAAACAAGCCACAAGCTTAAGTCATATATTGCAAAATTGATCATGGGCTCCACTAGTGTGCCAGGCCAGCCAGTATGAATACTGGTTGGCCCTTTGCCATTTCGTCTTCATTGGCGTACCAACCCCTACAAGTCTGCGTCCAACCCACCAACCAACAACCAATGGCTTCGCCTTTATCCCCAGGTGTCCTCAGTGTACCTCAGCAAGACCTTCCCCCATCCTGGGCGGCTCAGGCACTTCTGCACTGCCACACCCTTGTGACCTTTCACCAACCCATCTAGGCATGCCCCAGAAAGTCCATCCCCCTCCCTGGGTGGCTATAGCACTCCCACGCTGCACCTTGCAAGGCTGGCGGCCAGTCAGCGCATCCGCTGGTAGCCAGCTGGCTAAGTTCCCACCAGTTCCTCATAGGGGGAGGCATGGGAGCTGGCAGCACCATCCACTCCAGGCGTGATTACCTGCGCCTCTTGTGGATCTCTAATCCTATTTCCTCCTAATCTAGCCACTGAACTACTATCAACTAAAAAAAATAGGCAAAAGAGATATGTTTATTAGGAGGGAATGAATGACTATCTATACTTCTTCTGGGCTACTGTGCCCAAGCCTCATTGGCCAATCAATACTGGAAATCCCATTGCCACCTGAAGCTAGAGCTCTATCAGATCATTCGTTCATTTTTCATAGCAATCCCCTCCAGTTTCACTAATATGATCACCAAATATTAAATCAGGTCAATCCATCCTCAGCATAAGTAACCAGTTAATCATATATAAATTCATAAATAGACACAACTTTGATCATCCTCGATATGAGTCACCAGTTCTCTGAATTATTAGCTATTTCACTAAATGATTGATAATGAATACTTTAGCTTTCAATTAGAAAATCTCATAAATCATTTTTCATGGCAGTTGGCATTGGGATAAGATTCTGCCAATCAGGAACTCAAGTTAGTTCTTTATAGTTAGATGCTTGTAAACATTTACATCAGCTTTTCACCGGAATATCCCACAATCACCTACAATTTTGTATTCAATGCCAAACTGGGAGTCTGCCAAACCTGAAATGATTAATATTTTTAATCAGAAAATATCAAATTGGGTGATTAGTTGGCAATCACACCTGACTAACTGACACTCCTAGTACTGACACTATTGGATTTAATTTAACTTTAAATCTCAACACCATCAAAGTGTGAATTTCACATGCCCCCATACTCTTCATATAATATGTGGTATTCAAATGAATACTAACCATATGCCTAGACATGCTGAGGGCTATCAAGGAGTAGAAGTCTCTACTAGACTGATTAGGAGTTCAAAGTCTCCTTAAACAGTCAACTTTATAAGATCTTTTGAAAAGACCTCTTAAAAATATTGGCCCCATAACCCTGAAAACAGGAAAATTAGCATTTACATGGGGAAGTACAGAAGAAAAGTATTACAGGTCATAAGCCAAGACTTCTTAGAGCTGCAATTTATGGAACACTTGGATCCATAAAAAGCTTTTATGTTTAGTAAGAAATCTCTAACTCTTTATTTAAGCAGTTCTTCTTCAAAAGGGCGAGGATGGGGTAGAGCACCCCAACTGCTACTTTAACAGGGAGATATTACCGGTAGAAACCAATAAGTCAACCTATGACCAGGGATTGCCTGACATTATAGCATCTCTTAAAGAATGAAAACATCAATTTATTTATCACTAGTGGCCTATGATCATTCTCACAGACCATATGGCAATGAATTATCATCAGAAGCCCCAAAGAAGGTATCAGATACAAGTAAGATAGCATCTGGAACTAGGAAAATTCAACTTAATTTTATTATCAGCCTGGCGGAAAAACCTTATATTAGTTCACTTATGTCATGAACTGTGGCTATCATTGATGTAACGATCAAGATGATTACAACGCTGTTACACTGTGTAAAAATTTACTCTGTTGGGTTGATTATTGGTTAACAACCCAGTAACCTTTTTACTGCACAGGTTCAGTTTCCTAGTGCACCTCACATTGTAAGAACATATATATATATATATTTAATAATATTATGACAACTATTATCTGTAGTTGAGTTAGAATTATTTCAGGTCCAACGCTTCAGCTGGTATTTCCGATTAATACTTGATATCATACTTGTAGGGATTTGTTCCCTGTAATCTAGTCCACTCGATCTTCATTAAGATCCTCAGATGACAGTCTCCTTTGGCCCAACACACATTCAGCAGCAATCCCTTAGCTGTGATTCCCTTTGTCTTTAGATCCCTGCTCTGATCTCTACTCTTCTCTGAGAGTCTACCAATTATTGCCTTATGCAATAATATCTTTGAGATGGAATCTTTACACTAGATGTTGATATTCTAACAATTACTAAATCTACAATAAAACTAATAATGTTCTAAAGTAGTAATGTATATGTTTTTATCTATATCAATGTCTATTTTGTTAGAGTGAATCCTAGGGAATTTATAGGGGATTCAGCTGTCTAACCCTCAGTTGACACTCATTCAATGAAATGGTAGCCGTTGCCATTGAATCACCCTTCCTCATCTCAGCAGCGATGGTCTTCCCCATCCTGACTAGAATTCTGACGTTGGACATCCTCAAGACCTCAAATGGAAAGAGTTGGAAACATGTCCCTAAAGTTTTCCTCTCGATCCAAGTGAATCAACCATAATTGGCTAGCGACCTGCTTAGATAATGGGACTTTTTACCCATTATGGCAGGTCACTTCACCAATCAATCGATTTGTAAGTTGCAGGTGGCATCACTCGCCTTGCAACTCATAAACATTCCCAATCAGTCAGTGATGAAACCTGACAAATCCCAATTGGTACACCTGATAGTTAATCACTATCAGATGCCCTTATTTCGTCAGCCGCTCCACCCAATGAGATATTAGGTATTCATCTAGATCGATCCCTGACGGATACAACCAGAATAAATATACTAAAATCCCCCAAATGTAGTTCCTCTGAAATTTGGATCAACCGATTTCCAATTAACTTCACTTTAGGGAATTTTTCCCCTAGCAATACCAGGTAACCTAGCAGGCTGGGAATATGGGCAAAAATACCAACACACTGCTACTAGCCAACGTTTTTAACTCCTTGAAGGAAGAAGCTAAGGATATAAATGATAAAATAAAGAGCTGCTTAGAAGAACACTAGGTTTCTCTAGACGCTATGGAAGGAACTATCAATGGGACCTCTACTAGATTAATAGATTTTAGCTGTGAGCAGAATGTAATACATTATTAATTGAAATTGTGAGTTCACACAGAAAGCTTGCAAAAAGAGATTTTTGAAATTGTACATACATCTATTGGCGGGGCATCATGGAATGACTAAGCCCAAGAACTGATCACAAGAAATTAGACATTACCAGGGCTGATGAGGCAAGTTAAGGAGTAAGTAATCATTTCTTAGTATGTGTCTGGGTCAAAACCCTGTCATGATTGACTAACTGGAAAATTAATGCCCCATTGATGCCCAAATAGGCCTTGGTCCTCAGCAATTGTAGACTTCATTACCTCCTTGCCAAAAATTAGGGATTAGATGCTAACATATTAGAAGTAGATTGACTTAATAATATACTGAGTTCATACTATTAATCTTTCAGATAAGCTCTAAAGGGGCAGTGACACGCTTCATAAAATTAGTTTTTTCCATTCATGTGATTAAAGAAACAATTTATTTCAAACTAGAGACCACCTTCTCAAAGTTCTGGTATAACCTTCTATTGAACCTGCATATCAATTCACGTAGCTCATCAGCTTACTACTCTCAGTCAGATGAACAAACTGAAAAGGCTAACTAGGTAATAGAACAATGCCTACATTTATATTTGTTAGGAAACCAAGCAAATTGAAAAGATTATAGGGCTGGCTCAATACTCATAAAATAACTAAGTGCATGATTCCATATGGATGTCCTCTTTGTTTGCAAACCCTGGATATATACTTGACCCTTGAAACCCTCAATAAATAGTCATAACCCTCAGTAGATGTCTCCAGAAATGCGCATGAGGCACTTCATACCTTGAAATAAAATCTGGAACGTGAAATTAAAATTCAAAAAATAATTCTGATTGTAAAAGGACAGATTACAGGAATAAAAGTGTTTAGCCACGTGTTAGAACACTCAAGAGACTATGGTACTAAGGCACCCCATTGCAAGTTTGGCCCTGTATGGATTAGCCCTACCGGGTAAAAAAGGTAAAAAACTGAGACTTTTGAATTAGCACTTCTTGAAGGATCACAAGCGCGTCCCACAATTCACATTCATCAACACAAGCTGTTCAAAGGCATATTACTGGAGAAACCATCATCCTTACAACCAGCTCAATCCAAGTTACTTAATGAAAAAGTAGACAAAATTTTAGATATTAAGGCAGTACACAGCCAGCAAAAGTACCTCATCAAATGTAAAGACTACCCTATAGAAGAATTCACCTGGAAAACCTCTGAAATTTGAATAAATTGTCCATAGAAAATCCATGAGTTCTTCAATTCAAGGGGTAATCTGCCAATACAGATACTATCAGATTATCATGTTATCATAATTTGAGATAATGCTAATCTAGATCATGTGATAAATTGGTTTTAAAATCAGATAGACATTTAATACTAGAGAAAATACAATTGATTGTTTGGTTTAAAAGAGATTAGATCCTACCCATGTCAATCATATAAGAAGATCAGATCTTTGGGAAATAACCTAGCATTGGAATCCATGCTTAAAGAAATAGAAGCCTCAAGCTAAAAAAGCTACTATTTCAGCTGAAAGATAAGATCTGATAATGAATTGAATTATAAGAAATATTATCCTAAGGTAAAAAATGAAGGCGCAAAATATGCAAAATTAAGTGAAGTTGGATGATGGCTAAGCCAACTGAGCTCAGGTTTGCTAATAAAAAGGGCATAAAAATAGTGTAATTTACATTATTTAAATTTTTATTCATTTTTTTCTTAACTCTTTAGATATAACTATGTTGCAAATCAGATATACTTAAATAAGTCTATGTAAGCTCCAATTCTATGCTATAAGAAGAAAGAAAAGTCAACATAAATCTTAATTATGACTTCTTATACAGTTCAAATAATAAAAAATTCGCGTTTTATGATGCAAACTTTATTTAAAAGAATAATATAAAATGTAATTTTCTATATAGAGCAAGACTCTGAACTCAGCCGCCTAATCACGTCTTTGTTATATCTTTTGCGATTAAAATGCACTTCTGGGTCTGTGCTTCTTAGTGACTTTAGTGCAAAGTTTTAGTGATCCATATTATGTTGTTATGCAGACAAACATCCCAGTTTCATAAATACCATCTTTACTCTGAACACTTACTTGTTTGATCTTTCAAACTCCTTTGTAAATTATTGTCAAGGACCAGTGCGTTACACAGGGGATATCAATACATATGGAGTTATGCATCATGCCTCTGTCTGGCTAATATTATTGGCGTAGTTCATTAATCAATATTTGCCTTTCATATCATGCGCAGAAAAGGTTTACCCACAATAAAGTGAGTTTGATTCCTACAATTTTATTTTTTTGGTTTATATTCAAACAAGTGTGTTATATTTGTCCCAATGTTAACTCATCAAAAGTATTTAGTTTCATGTTTTTTATTTTTATTTATAATAAATAGAGATAAGCATAAGCCAATTCTCAGGTAACTTTAATCTTACGAAGCACAATTTCAAGTAGTCAATATTGTTAACCTAGCAATGATATGCATACTTGGGGTTATGACTCGTCTTTTTACAAGAGAAATTAGTATAAGCCAAACATATCAAAAAAATTTTAACCCTAGCAAAATAAACTTAGTACATTTAACTTAAATCTGAATCTAGTATTTAAGATCTATATCCAGTTGCAAGCACATTTAAATTCACTTAGTCGTCAGTATAAAGGTATAGATAGTAATTAGTCTTCATTATATATTTTTTTCTGGAATAATTTGGGCTTATAAGAAAAAAACCACACTCTTTCTGCTTAACATAACTTTTTCAAGCAAAATTACATGAATTAATAAAACAAATCCAAATCATTCATTGTAGCCTTGCTCTGATGTCCTCAGATTCTCCACCAGCTGCTCCAGTGTGGGGCAGCAGCAAAACTCCCCTGCCATTCTCCATCCAGCAGGAAAGCGTGCTAGGACTGTTTCACCCAGTCATTCCAAACCCATGGGACGATTCAGTCCTCCCAAGGACACCGACGCCCACCTTACTCATACCCAAGCAGTACCTCGCTGCCCCCTGGTGCTCCCCCAGAGCAACATGTGCTACAGCCTAAGGGTCAAATATGGGAAACTATTCCCATACCATGACCAAGCCATTATCAAAATGGCACAGGCGGTGATGACACCTGCCATATTTATAGATTTCCGCCCCTACAAGGGGTATTTCGACCTTGGCTTCATCTGCAAAGCTGACGCTGCCACTGCAGCAACTGTGCCTCTGGTATTCCAGGGCACCCCTCTCTCCACAACTTAGACCCAGCTCCCAGAAGTCACTTTGGTGGTTCAGTTTGCTGGTTTGCCCACCCACCTCCCCCTGAAGTGCTCCACCAGAAGCTGATGGACAGTTTGGCAGCCTATAGCTCCAACCCCATTTGCAATTTGTGGTCCCAAATGGGGCCACATGACTCGCTGGTCCTCAGGCATATGCCACAATGAGCCCTAAATTTAATAAATTTGCCATGTCAATTCCCCCTTAAACCGTTATTCCCTCAGTGCCTGACCATCCATTTTTGGGCCTACGTCGAGGGTGGGCAGATGATCTGTCCATGTTTTGAGTTGGACCATTTGAAATGCAAGTGCCCCTCCTTAACCACTTCTGATAGATCAGATGACTCATCCGCCAACCTCCAATCTGCTGCCCACCCTGTACAAGTTCCAGTATGGGGCACAATCCTACCTCCCCCACCCCCAAAACTGGAAGCTGCAGCTGCACCTGCAGCCACCAATCAACCTCCCTCTCGCCCCAATGCTACAAATGATTCCTCCAATCAAGCATTGGATTGGACCCCAGTTTGATCCCATGCTTCCTCAAATGAATCATTCAAACCTCAAACGTATGCTGAATCCCCAATCCAACTCAACCAAAACCCATGAGAGTTATTGGCTGAAGTTGACAAATCAGGTAAGCTCATTGAAGGACCATCACTGAAAATCGAGCAGTTTGTTAATGCAGAATGGGACGCCAGATACCCCCTCGACTATATACCCCACAGCCAAACACCAAATCGTTTTGCAGTGATCTCCATCTTGCAGTCAAAGCAGCTGCAACACCAGATTGTCGTCCCCACATAAAGCTGTCGCCAAATTAGTGGTGATGCTCACAGGAGGAATTCCACCTCCTGTTATCCCATAAACCCTCACAACAAAAAGAAAAACACAGTGAACCAGCTACACAAAAATGCTAATGATGCTATCCAGAACGTGGCAACTATAGCATAGAACTTAAAAGAAAAAATTACCTAAACCAACATTGCCACGTTTGTTAAACTCCCATACGCCTGCATCAGAGATGAAAAGCTTTAACAGAACATCTCAGTGCCATTTACCTAGCTGAAAATTTCCATGAAATTACAATAAACAGAGATATCGAACCACATGCCGCAGATGCCCCAACGCCCTTACTGTCTGCTGTGACATGCACTCTACTATGGGAGGAAGAAGCTACTGCTGAAGATGAGCCCTCCGACCCCCCTCCCCTTCTGCCATGGAGGGATAAGCAGTTTCCGCTGCTCACCTGGTTGGTTGTTTTTTTTGAAGCGTTTCACTATATCTGCTCATTTGGGCGTTTTGTTTGAACAAATTAGTTACGTTAGTTTTTAGTTTTAGTTTCAATTTTAATTCTGGTAATGTCTGTCCCATGGTCATCTTACCCTGAATAAATACAAATTTGGGCTTATAAGATTATCAGCTTTACTAGCGTTTCAACTAGAATATCTGTATAATACATTTATAAGTGAGGGGATTAAACTGATGCTAAAAGTGGTTTTGTAAATCAGGTAAGATTTTGATTAATTTAATTTACCTCATTTTATTTTGAGCTTATTGTGATATTTATAATCAAATACAATATGAAAATTATTTTTACTTTATATAAATTTAAGGCTTGAAAAAGTTTGTTAAGCATCAATTTCAATGCTTATACTTTATATTAAGCTCTTCAGTCTCTTTACATCATCTTAGATGAGTCCCACTTAAAATTGTTTATATGCTATCATTTTCAGGAGGAGTGTCTTATATAAGTGACCTTGTTTTATACCCAATGAGTCAGGAATGACCTGTCTTACTTAGTGAGTACGCCAAGACCCATAGGGGCAGCTTTAGTCCACAAGGCACCGCTGTTTTTAAGTGACTATGGGTGTACGTGGTAGAGGAATTGTATGTTTGGCTCTACCTAATAAATTGTTGCCCATTTGCCATTTGATTATTAGAAGTAATTATAAGTAAAGTTTAAAAAGGGTTTATTAAACAAGTAAACCCTGATAAAAAGTAACCAAACTCTTACCATAAACAAGGTGTTAGGTCTTACGTTGTGGTGGGGAGAACTGCAAAGCTAAACCATGTAGTAGGGTATGGTTTCTGATTTTGGATCTGTGTATTAATGGTTTTAAACAAAAAAACCACTCAATATTATCAGCTAACAATTCCAAGATATTCTTGTGTCGTTTGTGAACTCCAGGTGTCCATATTTGTTTTTTTTGATTGAGTTCAGGTTTTTTCCAACTTTCACCCTCTTATTTACCATTTTTTTTCCAAGTTTGACTTGTTAGGTAAGTTTTGCTACTCAAGTGGGCTTCTAGTGAACCACCTGTTGGAGCAGATAATGGGAATCACGGTATAGAGCTTCTTAATTATTCCAAATTATGCACAAAGTTGTTTGATTTTCTTCAGATAAAATCCTGTAGACTTTGAGTTTTAAATGGGTGTGGGATGAGTTGTGGATGTGGGAAGGCGCGTGGCAGACAAGGAGGAGCAGCTGCCACCCATCTCTAGTCTAGGTTATGTTTTAAGTCAAAGATTTTGGTGAGGGGATAGGCTTTAGGGTTTACCCTTTTTTACCTAAATGGGTGCATGACCCTGTCCGCTTATTAGCTGGAGATAAGGGCCTTGCATTACCCTATTATTAATAGAACAGGGTCTACTTTTCTTTATAGGCGTTGGCCAATGAAAAATTTTTGTGTAGTAAGTTTAATGGCTACAAGGGTAGTTTTCTGGGGGATATGGTGATGGTACCTTGAGATCGGCCTTGTGAAACTCAGAGATCAACTCCTGAATGCTTTTAAAATCTTTGGAAAGAATCCAACAAAATTCATAAAATTGAAACCTCTTCTAGGATTCTATGTATTGCAAAATGCGTTTGACTCTTTGTGAGTTCATAATAAGCTTCACTTCAAACTCTGGCAATCCCTCTACCATGATGGACCCTACATCCATGGGATTCTTTCTTTTAAACAGATATAGGGATGAGGCGTGAATGTAGATATGATCTTCATTTGGGAGGGCAGTTCACGTGTAAGGATTCATTATTCAGCACCTGTTAATGGGGAGGGGAACGCTCGTTTGCAAGCCAACTACAACATGGCACCTTGAGGTGCAGATTCCTAGTGTCCATTATGACCAAATTTCTCTTCCTGGTCCTTAGGTGCTTACGTCACTTTTTAACTGCAAATCACTTGGAGTCATTAGCTGATCTAATCATATGGTTCTCGACTTGATGGTGGACCTTCTTGGTCTAGGGATGAAGGTATCTGCTACTGAGATATTACTCCGCTTTTGAGGTTTAATGGCGAAAGAATGGTTGTATGCTAAATTAGCATATATAGGGGCAGCCCCTGTTGAGGATGGAATAAATGTTGTATGAAATTGGGTCAAATGAAGGTCCGCGCCAATGTATCAAAGAGGCAGTTGCATAACATAAGAGATACTGCTTCAAGGACGGTTTGGCACACTCTTTTTGGCCATCAAATTGTGGATGATAAGATGAGGATCTGCAAGCTTAATTTTCAACATGTCTCACAAAGTATTTCAAAACCGGGATGTAATGTGAGGTCTTCTGTCACAAATTATCTTTTGAGGAGCCCCAATTAAGGTAATTTAAGTGCTACAAACAACCATGCCATTTCCCCGGCTGTAGTAGTTTTAAAATAAGTAATAAAGAAAGCCTATTATAATAACCAAACTACCACCACACAATAGTGTCATACTCATGGGACATTGATAAAAATACAATCAAATCTACTGAGAGTGGTGTCTATGGTATTGTTGCTTGTTGAGGAAAGTGAAGGATATTAGTCAGCCGTTTCCTATCTGATTTAGACCTAGCTATGATCAAACAGTTCTTCAATCCAGGTTAACTTCCATTTACCCTTTTCCAATCATATTCTTCGATTTTTAGATTAATATACTTTTCAATCCAAGATGCCCCATGGTGAGGGGATAATGATGATTCCTTATGACGAGGTTACGCAGCTCAGACTGAACCCATACTTTGTTGCGAAAATATTACCCTACCTCTCAGGAATACCATAGAGAAGTGTCTCACCAACATCAGTCTTCGCTAGAAGGTCACGTCCTTAAGGATCCGTTGAATGGGATTCAATAACAGCATATAGGAGAGAAATTTCAGTGGCAGGAGATTCCAGGAATGATTCAGATGGAGTATCTTCAATCACTGACTCAGAAGGAATAATTCATTATCCGGTTCATTAGGGATATCAGGGGTGATGGGAGATATGGAAACGTGGAATTTAGATTTAGATTGGATTTAGATATGGGCTTAAGTTTGGGCTTGGGTTTAAACTTAGGTTTTAGTGTGGGAGATGTGACCATGGAAAAGGATGGAGGTGGTGGAGAAATGACATACTTGGGAGCAATTACATAACTAATTCACCTTCAGAATCTAAAGTGGTGTCCATAAAAAATTCTTTTCAAGATAACGGTAAAATATGAGCGACCTCATTGACAAATTCATAATTGAAGTTGAATCTAAGGAAGTTACAATGTGTACTGATCTTCCTATGAGTCAACTTCTTTAGTTTGCAATAATAGGTAAGGACTTGTGATCTGTGCACACCACCACTGTATGCTTGGCCCTTGTAACAGGTAACTCCAGTGCATTAAAGACCATGCAACTGGTTTCAACTTCTCAACTTAGATGGATAAAGTGCGCTCTATGACACAAGACATTTTTAAAGCTACTGGATGTTACCTCCTTTCATGTTCTTGCATAGTACTAACCCATATGCTGTAAAAGAGGCATCACATAACACAATAAAAGGATTATCCTCATCCACATGTTTCAACACTGGGGGTATTGGTATAAACTTTCTTTATTGCTCCAAATGCCTGTTGGCATTAAGAAGTTCAAATAAATGGGGCATTTTTACCTGCAAGGAGGTGAAAGGGGGAAGCCAGTTCGGAAATAGTGGGTGTTATTCTCTTGAGTAATGTAACAGATTTTAGGAAACTGCGCAGTTGTGTCAGGCGAACAGCAAGTAAGAATTAGACTGGCCTGCCAGCCCAGATGCCAGAGCATCCAAACAGCAAACCAGAATTCCCAAGGCACTGCTGCTGATATGATGAATATGGAACTGGGAAAGAGTTCCACCATTATCTGCCGGTGAGCCAGAATTTTATATAGGCACGAAATAAAGTACCAGATGCACACAGCCGTTAATCCTGAGGGTTTGAGAACATTGGCGGATAAGGCGGCTTAATTTTTAAAATGTAAAATTAATTTTTGGGAAGAATTTTTAATGGAAATTTTAGGAAAGAAAATAAACCAACTATTTTCTCTGTGCGATGTGACGGATTAAATAGTAGTTAATTTGGGGGAAAGCAAAGCCAGGATCTGGTCCCTCAAATTTGACCTAACTAGCAAATTATTCAGGAATGGGCGGGTTAGTTTCTTGGGAACCATCATCACAAAATTTGGCGGCAGGCTGAGTCAATGGCAGCTCAACCTCAAACTCCTGAACCAAAGCTTGAATACATTTCTGATGGTTGGCACAACGGCATTTAGCCTGAAGAGCGGCAGGAATCCCCCAAGGCCACCCCACATAGGGGTGGGCCCATTTGGTTGGGAACAGGTTTGGGATGCCCAACTCGCCCATGCTTGGTCGCTGGGCCATTCGTTTGGTCAATGGCATTGCATCGGGTGCAACGCCCAATTTGTCATCAGGAAGTTGCCCATTGGGGGTGATGCCTGCCAGATTTGGGAGGGGAGAGATTTTTCCGATTGTCATGTTAATTGAATTGCAACCGTCAGGCATTCCAGCCACTAGATCAGTCTTCATTCCTTTTTGACCAATTAAAATCTGAGCATCAGGCGGATTGCCACTTGAATTGGTTACAATCAATTTTATCTTGGCAATCTTGGTGCAGATTTCACTGATTCCTCATACCAGTTCTACTGAGGTTAGTGTGTGTACTGGAAATGGGATCCAAAGTGGGAGAGCTGTTACCCAGTGCTCATCTACTACGTGAGCGAGATCAACCTTAGTAATGAGGGGTACAGTCTTCCTCTTCGATGCCTTCTTACTTGGAAATGGAAAATGGCCGGTCAACGCCCAGAGGACGTTCCCCAGGACTTACATTACCCTTTCCTTTTCCCAAGGGAAGGGCCCACCACCGGGGAACTGCATGGGAGCCACATTCTTGTGCGCCTTGGGTAATTTGATTGCCATAATAGTCACGACTTTTTGGGGGACGGGAGCTCTGGGGTGGGATAAATGGAACGCATCAAACAGGTCCATGCAATTTGCACTATCGCGCGCCTTGAATCAACAGTTTTCATAGGCGGATACCCTTTCCAGGCCATGAGATATTGTACAGAACATCAGGATTTCCAGGATGCCAAGATAGCTTCTACCTCAGCCTCCTCTTCATTATCAATGATAATTGGTTCCAGTTATGTGGGAATTGAACCTTTGAAGGGCGACAGCTGAGAAAAATGGAAAATGGGATGCTGCTTCCAACGCGCGGGGAACCTCAGTTAGAACGCCCCATTACCCAATACCTCCTCCTTTAAATGGGGTCCCAAACATTTGCTGGCGAATTTGCAGGTAGGAGCTTGGATTTTAAAGTGATGGGTGTCAAGCATAACGTAAGAACCCTTCAAAAACTCATGACCTGGAAGACGTTTTTGATCCACGAACTGCTTGTAGTCATCCATAGCTTTGGTGAGGTGTTCCCGCACTAAGCCTTGAGTCAATCTAATATGAGCATCTTGGTCTGCGGCAGCTTGAACCTCTGGCCGCAAGCACGGTCCAACTGAAAATGAAGAGTTATAACCCAACGTTGCTTCATAAGGGAAAACCCCGTGGATGCATGGGTTCCATTATTGTACATGAATTGGGCAAGGGGGAGATCATTGGCCCAAGTATCCTGCACAGCTGTAGCATAGCTACGCAGGTACTGTTCAAGAACTTGATTGACCCGCTCAGTCTAGCTGTCAGACTGAGGATTATATGCCGTGGAGCAACAGGGGAATATTTTCAGGATTGATAGGAGTTCACTCCAAAACAGCGCAGTGAACTGGGAACCACGGTCGCTGATGATCTCCTGGGGGAGACAGAACATCAAAAACACATGGCATATGTTAAGATGGGCAGTTCCTTCTGAAATAATCGCGGAAGTATAAGGTATAAAAAGGGAAAATTTCATAAAGTGTTCCACCACTACCATCACCGCTGTGAACCCATTAGAACAGGTGAGCTCGCCAATAAAATCCACGTTCCAATGTCCATGGACCCTCCGCCTGCTGTAAGGGATGCAGGAGGCCATTTTTGCCAGAGCGGTCTGACTTGGCCCTAGCACAAGTAACACAATTGGCGATACAACCCGGAACTTCTTATGTCAAACCTGCCCAATTGTAGGTCCATTTAATCAAATCAATGCATTTCTTATTACCAGGGTGACCAACCATGGGGGGTCATGATGGGCGCGAAATACCTCACTTTGGAAAGAAGGGGGAACCCAAACGCGATATCTAAAATATATAAGACCCTCCTTTAGTGAGTATAGGGAGTGTTTAGGCTTCTAGTGGGATAACTGCTTGACCAACTCCATGCCCTCAGGGCAGGCCATTTGAGTGGCTAAGACCTGAGCAACTAATGTAGCATCAGGAGCCAGAGCGACAGAAGAAATGACAGGGGGAACAAATTGACAAGATTTGGGTGGTAGGAAGCACAGTAACGAGATCCACTTCCATTGGATCCGTGGAACTGTGGGTGGGGCTGTGGCTGAGAAAATTTGGAAGTACATTTAGTGCACCTTTTACAAATTAATATTTTTAAGTTGAAACTGCACAAGTCCTGATAGGTTCAGGCTTGTCAGTGTGCCAATTTTTGGGGTTTACAAAAGTACAACAAGGCCTGGTGAATCATGCAAACTGTTAATTCATGTTGGGCACCCTGTAACAGGTACCTCCAATGAGTTAGGGCCCATGCAACAGCTGCCAACTCCTTGTCATAAATAGCCCAAGACTGCTCCATAGAGGTAAACTTTTGGGAAAAGTAGTGACCGGGTGTTCCAAACCATCGTGTTCCTGGAGTAATACTGCTCCAACAGCTACTGATGACGCGTCGCATGCAACAATATAAGGCTTGGTGGGATCAGCGTGTTTTAAAATGGGAGGGGATATGAACACCTCTTTAATCAACTTGAACGCCTGTTGGCATTTGTCCATCCAACAAAAAGGTACACTTTTCCCTGTGAGTGGGTGGAGTGGGGCGGCGAGCTGAGAGAGTGTGGGGGAGAACTTTTTTAAGAAAATGATGGTTCCCAAGAAGCTCCGTAATTGTTTCTGGGTAGTCAGGGTTGGCCATTCTCAGATTGCATCTAACTTGTTGGGAGGGATTGCAACACCATCCTTAAGAACCAGTTTCCCAAGAAAAGTAACCACCTCCTTATAAAGCTCACACTTGAAAGGCTGGTTTTCAACAAGCCTGCCCACCAAATGAGTTGAAGCTGTGGCTCTCCCCACTCAGACTGCCAAGGCCACGGCCACCTTCCTACATCAGTATATCTTCACCTGGCATGGGTGCCCCCAAGTCCTTCTATGTGATAATGGAAAAAAATTTTACCTCCCAAGTGGTAAAGCTCCTCGCCACCTCCTTGGGAGCACAACAACTCCTCTCAGCACCTTATAACCCATCCACAAATGGGGCCATAGAAAGAGTTAATGGTACACTGGTCTCCATTCTCCACAAGATGGCCAGCTCCGACCCTCTACACTGGGATCTTTATTTACCCAATGCCCTTATGGCTTACCAGATCAGCTATCATCGCATCCTCAAAGATGTCTCCCTTCCATGTGTTGTATGGAAGAGAACCTGGAGTTCCAGCCTTACTAGCCAAGGATATCTTCACTGCTAGGACGGACCCTGAACAAGCTATGAAAAAATTAGCCCAGCACATCATTCAACTGCAAGCAGAGGCCATGAACAACTTGGCCAAGACGGTCACTAAAGAAGGCCAAGCAGCTAATGAGCGCTGGGCTCCTCTTCCTTCCTTCCAGGTGTCAGACTTGGTAATGTATTACCATAATTGCATCACACCAAGAAGGAAAAGCTTGGTTCCATCTGAGAAGGTCCCTTTTCCATCACCTATAAGCGAGGGGATGAGTATTCTATTAAGTCCCTTGCTTCAGGTCTTACTATCAACTGCATTTATGGGCGGTTCTTGCGATCTTATACCTCCTCAACCACTCTTGAAGGGGTAATGTCAGACATTTACAAGTCTGAGGTATGGGAAAGAGTGGTTTCCATGTAAGTGAAGACCAAATTGGCCAAAAGACCTTGGTTGATTCTTGATGGAACCCTAAAAATTGGGGTAACACTTCTAATACTAATATTAATAAAACTTGGGCAAATATCATAAGTCTGACTGATTGGATTGCGCCAACTATGCGGCAATTTCAGGGGAGTCCCTCAGAGGCTCTTTCCCCAGCCACTATCAGTTTAGTTCACTTCCCCTCACAACAACCAGCCTCTTTTATAGAGTTGGTGGGGGCTCCTCAGGGAGAAAAGATTTTCCCCTTTTCTGATTGGGCCCAATTAATTAAATCCTTTCCAAATGGTTTTGTTTTCCCAACGGTTACATCCCCGTTGGCCCTCACATTGAAGCAATGTGAGTCTCGAACTAACTGATAGGCCATTTTTGAATATTTTCTAATTTGGACAGCACCAATCAATATGAACTCGAGGCACAAAAAGTCTAAAATTACAATTATCTGTGAGTCTCAAACTAACTGATAGGCCGCTTTTGAATATTTCCTAATTTGACAGCACCAATAAATCCAAGCCTGAACTATGAATTGTTTAATTATCACTATTGCGCTATTATCAAGCTTTAACCTTTTTTTCTGGGGTGGCACCTAATAAAAAAGAACAAAACATATAAAACCATCTATTTTATTAAAGTGCCTTTTATTCCTATTATTGATAAGTTTTAAGAGCAGCTCCTGCAATATTGTTGGATATGAGGCAATACTGCACCAGCGAGCCTACAAGAGGGCCAAAAATCCAACAGCACTAATTATGCCCTAATTGGGATGTCTATGTTTAAGTGCTTAATTATCAATTTCATTCATCGAACCCAACTTCCACCTTAGTGCATTAAGATTAGTGCACTAATTAAGGAGGTGCAATTTAGTTAATGCCATGGGACCACCTTGCACCCAAGTGTACCCATAATCAGCCATAATATAATTATATCATAGTTATTATTAGCTATGAAAATTGGGACTATTTAAGTACAATTGAGGTAATTTTGGAATGTTTTTAGGTATGCAGATAAATTGGGAAAGATCAAAGGATCCATCATTGGGATTAGTCTATCATCATTGATGGTTTTCTCAAAGGGTTTATTTTTGAGTCAACCATCAAAATCTAACACAGATATTGTAGCACTGGTGCACTGATCTGCGCTGTCCAAAGTGTGTCAAAGGAGTATTGACAATGGTCCATCCATTTGTACATTACATCCTTTTAACAACTCAAGTAGCGGCCCCCTTTACAAATGAAGTTAGGGATAAAGCGCTGGTAGTAGCTGACCATTCCCAAAAATACATGTATGTTGCGTTTACTATTTGTTGTAGTCATTTTTCAGATAGCCTCCACCTTGGCTAGCTTTGGTTTCAGACCCTTGGAGTCTACCACAAACCCCAGGTATTCCAACTGTCCTTGAAGAAGTTACATATTTGAGGCTTTATCTTGATGTTTGCCTCAGTGAGATGGTGGATACTGCTTTTAGATGCTCAAGGTGCTCAGAAAAGGTTTGAGAGAAAACATTTATATCATTGAGATATATGAGGACACATGACAGCTTCAGGTCACTGAGGATAGTGTCCATGGCTCATTGGAACGTAGCTGGGGCATTACATGGCCCTTGTGGCATATGGGTCAGTTGGAAAAGGCTTTTGGATGTTATTACAGCGCATTTCTCCTGTTCTGCCATGGGAATCTCAATTTGCCAGTAACCCAATATCAAATACATCGCCAAGAAGTAATGGTTCCTCCTAACTAATTCAACGCATGGTTGATCCAAGGCAAGGGATACATGTCTTTCTTGTAATACTGTTGAGCTTATGGTAGTCTATCACCACCTGGTTGGTGCCGTTCTTACTTTTTACAATCAGAACATGCAAAGCTCATGGACTCTTGGATGGTTCAAGCATCCCTTTCTCCAGCAACTTATTGATTTCCTCATTGAAAACGTCTTCAGCTGCCCTCAATTATTAGATTGGCTGAAATCAGATGGGAGGATGATCCCCAGTGTCCAATCAACGGAACACCCCTGAGCACACCCTACATTATGGTCATCAATGGCGAAAATCTCATTATACTTCTGAAATAAAGCTATTGCTTGGTCTTTTTGTTCTTAAAATACACTTATAAAATTCTCCCGCAGTACCACTGTCATTATACTGGGTGGAGGCTTGATATTTAGACAAATTCATTCAACTAACTAAAATCGTGAACCTGAAGGATCTCTGATTCAGGTCAAGTGTAAATATGCCACTATTTGTTGTCAGTGAAATTGTATTGTTTTGTTCTGGAGATTTGCTAACAAAACCTTGATCTCTGCATGGCCTGGGAGTATAATCCCTGGAGCCACATGATGCTCAAGCCATGTTTGCTGATAGGTCCCAATGACCTCCGCATAGAGCCTAGCTGGACTTTCCACCTCTAACTCAGTGTTTACTATTTCTCAGTGCTCAGAAGGAATAGATATAGGCTTAGAAGCTCAGAGAGGTAGCCCTTGATATTCTTATATCTGCTGGGGAAGGGGCTGTTTCTTGATTTTTTTAGTCGATGATAATGAACTGAAATTACCCCATCACTATATGCAAGGTTGATATGGCCCATGCACACTGGATCTTTTGGCACTCCGCTAGAGGTAAAGTGAATCAGGATCCGCTGCCCCAGAATTTCGAAGGTCTCCTCTGTTATATCAACAACAGCCCTGAAATGTCGCAAGAAAGCAATTCCAATTAGCAAGTCGTAAATACTGTTGGGTAGCATTATCGCCAGAGCTATTACAATGGACCCAAACTGCAAAGGTAACACGCTGTACACTCCCTCAGAGTCCGTGCTTTCCGCTCCAGCGGTACCATACACCATTTGATGTTCTACATCAGGTTTTAATGTCAACTTTGCCATCAACTTAGTAGAACCTACTTTAACTGGAGCGCCTGTATCCATTATAGCACAGCTCTATTTTTTGCTACAAAAATGTCACAGTATGTACACATAGAATAAGAATAATATTGACTGCTTAATACGTGAACATTTACGGGATCTTTTTTCCCAAAAAAACTCATATCTTCCTCACCGACTTTGGGGTATTCTTTAACAATAGCATATACCAGAAGGGCGACGTTTACTCCTTTCAGGGTTGGCGCATCTGCGGCTGAATCCAGCTTGTCTGAAGAGGCTTGATCAAAAGTTTGGCAGACGTACAGCTTTGGTTGCTCCTGAGGTCCTTTATTCGCCGCGGTCTTGGATTGTGATTAAGTCAGTACAATCACTCCTCCAACTGGTTGCTGGTATAAAATCCCATCATTGTATTAAGAAACTTCTGCAAGATATACTACAATTGATTCAGGTTTGACGTTCAGGGTTGGGATAGCAGAGGTAGAGAGTCCCACCTCTACTCAATTTCATCTTTTCCATGGTAGTATTGATCCTGTTGCACATAGTGAACATAACGGTTAGGACAACTCTGTGCTAGGTGACCAGAGCGACCACATTAAAAGCAATTCAACCCATAAGAACTGCATCCTTGGTTCTCATAAGCGGGGCCAGGTCAATAGCTTGGTTGTTGGTGACTGGCATAACCAGGGCCAAGTGAATGGGATGATTGCTGTCGCTCAGCATAATTAGTTACAGGTCAGTAGTTGTACTACTGATGAATTTCGTAAATGGGCTAGAGCGGAAGTCAAACTGTTGGGAGTAATTCAGCTGAAGACAAGGCGCAGAATTATAGTAAGGCTGGTGGTTGCTAGGAGGAATGTGGTCAGAATGAGAGTATTCCCCCAAATAAGAGGGTCCAGCAGTGGAAAAAGTCTCCGTTCCATATTGGGTGGAGGGAATTTAGTGGAAATATGGCGCAAGAACTTCACAATTTTGAGCAGTGGAATGTCTTCATCTAAAATTGGAGAAATGTCAATGTAAAGATTAAGGTTTTGCTTTATCGCAGAGGTCATTGCAATTCACACATTAACTTCCACTAAATATCCTTCCCCAATCAGCATGTGAGCTCCTGCCAAAAATGGTCAGAAAACTCTGTGAGGGTGTCATTATGGTGGAACCCAATAGTTAAGAACTCTGCCTTTCTCTGTGACATTTTTGAGGTATCCCTGAACAGTTGCAGCACAGTATCCTTAATTATTGGTAGGTAACGGAGCTGCTTGGAATGTAGCAGGCGACTTGATCAGCACCCCTAACACCCAAGGCAGATATCAAGAGTTTAACTCTACGCCGTTCCAAGGCGCCTTCCACTGCAAACTCAAAACGTTGAAAGAAGCCATGACATTCTCATTGCAATCAAATGAAGGCAGCTTCTTGATATTAACCTCCTCATTCTGCTCATGCACGCGACTTTTTGGGGCATATTGAAGAATGGGTTAAGCAAAAGTAGTCTCTCAATGAAGAGCTGGTCTAGTGGAGGTTGGGATGTCCGCTTCTTTATAGAGATAACGTGGCCCTCTGCAGTAGGCAGCACTGCCATCACTTGAGGGAATTGGCTTTCCAATTCATAACCATATCTAAAATTGCCTTCCTGGGTGTAGTAACTCCTGCCAGAATCATGTTCCTTGTTGTATATTTCCCCACGAGCAGCTTTCTGATGTCCTTCCTCTTCCCAATGAGAGGGCTGGGAGGTACTATTCAATTTCCACTCCACACAATGCAGTCATTTGGTAGTTTCATCTAAACAATTAGTGAGATGCTTGTTTTTTTGTCCCAGAATTTGCATTTGGCTAAACATGCTGTTGAGCTGGTGCATAACTGCGTTCCTCTCTTGAATAAGTTCATTCTTTTTTGAGCACTGCATCTAAATTTTTTTATTTGAGGCAATCTGAACAGGGATGGACATTACCAAAATAGAGAAAGAAAGTATCAACATGAAACCTTAGCAGGGTCAACTTTGTTGTAGAAAGTTTTTTTTCACCTCCGGATCAGGACTCAAATTTTTCTGGTTACATCATGGGTAAGGTTTTCGTGTTATTATACCTACTAACCACCAATAGCTTCCTTCGGCTGGCACCCCAATTGATGTGCGAAGGGCAGGAATTGAACCCGCAACCTTCAGGTTGGTAGCTGTACGCCCTACCAACTCACCTTCCACCCCAGCACTGCATCTAAAGCGAGTTTGATTTCCTCATATTCTACTGGTGAAGTGCTTCATGAAGATTCCCCAGCAAATCAGGCCTGATGAGACATGGCCGGCGACTGGAGATTTTTATTTTTTATGGTTGATCAATGGGCTCCCTATAGTGAGCACCACTGTTATAATTTTGGGCGATATCATTAGGATACACCATAAGGGTTGCACAGGTTGAACCCATCGAACCATGGACGGATGATGTGAGGATCATCAGTCCTCCAAACACACTTGAAATTATAATAAATATGGAGCAATTTCCTAAATAACACTTTTATTTATTTAATAAATACCGCTGTGTCTCGCTGTTTTGCTCTCACTAAACTATTAATAACCTACTCTTTCAATCTCCCCATCTTGCTTATTTATAAGTGACTTCAGACAATATCGTTCTCCTAGCTTAGACTGTTCTGTTCTGCCATATTTTCATTGGTTTTGGGATGGTACTCTTAAATTCTCTATCACCTTAGTTTGAGGCAATCTAATTTATATTTGTCAAATGTCAACATTGCCTTATTGCCTTATTTGTAGGTGATTTGTTAATAATCCATTATATCCCAATATTGCCTCATCTCAAGGAGCTTGAATACTTGTAAATGTCATCCTATTCGGTGGATTCTCGCCAATCCACCATAGCTCTTCAGGGCTTATCATCCAGTCATAAGAATCACAACAACAGACTTATCATTTAATTCAGTGGTAGGACCCTTTTCAGGCTGTAAAATAATTGGCAAAGTTGGACCTAAAATAACAAGAATTTTTCATAAAATAACAATAAAACCCATAATGTCACATGATTCAATGTCAATTGTTTTATCATAACTCTGATTAAGTAAAAACTATTGTGGGTGCATGTGCAAGGTGGGATCCAAACTTTAGGCAAGGTGCTATATGCAACCCAAGAAGTAGTAGTATGAAGGCCATCCATTTCAAAAAACCTTATTATGATCCACTAGGTACAAAAAGATTTCTTTATATCTGTAGAGAAAAATTAGTTGGAGCTCCACAGTCACTTGTAGTTTGAACCTTTACTCAATTTAAACAAATATTATCATAGTTGCAATCAGAATAATAGGAAATATTGTTTACTCAAAAAATTGTTAAATACCAGCTGAATCAAAGGATTGAGAAAGCTGTTCAGCTATTCAGAGGAATTGCTTCTTTAAGGTAGTTATGAGAATCAATATGTTATTGTCATCCAAGGTACTGTTATCAGGCTCCATACACTCTTGCATGGCTTGAGACTTCTTCAAATATTTTCTCACCATCTTTTCAATCGATTCAGGGTCAGTAGCCTTTGCTTGCAAAATGGGTAAACACAAGTGCCTATACATTCATCTGAGTTCCTATATGTGGTTATTTTATTAAGTCAGGGAAGAACTTTAGCATAGGTGTAATTAAACTTTTTCATGTCTATTCTGCCTGATATTTTCCCGCATAAGGCACTTGATCATAAGCAGGTAGAACCATATTGATCTTGTCCAGTCTAGTTTGGCAGCTTTGCATAACATGAACATACTTGCCACACTTGTAACAAGTGATTTAACATTTTATATTGTCCATTTTGGGTTTCTCATATGGGCTAGTCCTTGCTCTGGGGTTGGCTACTGCTTGGTTACCTTTGAGGGATAATCTGTGTAACTTATATTGCTGGTATTGATTTCATAGTAGGTTTTTTCAGGGGCAAAGGTGGTCATGCAAAGCTGTATATTTCTATCATCTGAGTTTTTTTGTGTCTTGGTTAAAGGCGGAGATCATGGCCTGATTCAGATTCTTATTTCCCCACAAAGACGACTTTATTGTAATTAGAGCATCAATTTGGTCAACGCTTCTGCCTCAGCTAGTATCTGGGTTCCGTGATAGAATTGTCCAGCAAAAGTTACAATGGTCTAATCAACTTTAACTGAATGAACATGAATTCTTGCATCTTGATTGGTGATGTTTAAGGCTGCCAAACTCCTCCAAATGGCGTCATTTGCCTCTGCATAAGTCCATTCATTGGTGCATAATTTGGGGTATGACAAGATTCTATCTTTCCATATCAAAACAGTTGATCACGGTAACAGCCTTTAGCAGTCTCTGAATCCTACCATGATCATATCAAAAAGCCTAAAGAAAGCAAGAACTTTGTTCCTCTGAAAGTCTGTCAGTTTTGGACTTAGCCAAAATTTCACATCCTTAAGGTGGTTATTGCATTATTTTCTTATCAGCTAATGAATTGACCTGATGGGACAGGGCGTCATACTGGATAAGCAGCCAAAGTTTCAGGCGCTTTCTGCAAATTCTCATGGATGGACTCATTAAGGCCGTCCTCCTTAGATGAGGAACTCTCTGAACAAATTATATTTCCATTTTAAGTTCTAATGACAACGTCCAATGTTTCCTTTATAACTTGGCTAGATAATCAGTGATGGTCTTTTCCAATTTCTTCCAGTTCAACTTTCATGCCTTCAACTTCTGATACTTCCACCGCAGTTCCTCCCACTCTTTTTAACTTGAAGGTTTTTACCATAATTATTGTCCTTGAATTAACTAGCATCATTACTTGATCTTGCATCTCAATCATATCCAACCCTGTTTTATCATAATACTTCCACGGCTTCAATTCTTCTCAGCAAAGACATCTCCTTGCTTAAGGGATATGGGGTCAAAGCTGTAACTTTAAGGTCTGATAACTCGACCCAAACTCCTTTGATCTCAGCCTGGTTAAAAGTCTTCATATTGCTAACTAGCAGGTGCATTTTACGATTTCTTCATTAGCTTATTTTTGCTTTATGAGATAATTTATTGACCCAGAGATCTTTACTGTAGTCACCATTCCAACGTACTCTAAGCCCATTATATCAGATGTTCAGCCCTTACAAACCTCACTTGGCAGTTTCCTAGTCGCTCAAAAGTTTGCCGCTCATACACTTGATTCTTCACTTACAGACAACATCAGACTAGAAATCTCAGTAATGAGTACCACTTGTTGAAAAGCGGAGAATGCACAGGTTAATGAGGGTTTATTTCTTAACTAAAGCTTTCTGTTTTATGAAATGAAGCTTAATTCTTAGCTGATAACTATTCCATAAAACTTGCTCTTGTTTTACTTAAAATATAATTTAGTCACTTCTGGCCTATAATAAAGAAAATCAAATATTAGCAATATCTAGTAAAACTAAAGGACAAGGAAGCTTTATAAAGGATACCATTTTCATATGAGCCTGGGAGCAAATGACAATCAAATTAAATTTAAATTTAAATTTAAATTTAAATTTATTGCGGGGAAGGCCAACCATGGGATGGACACTTCCGAATATGACTCAGATGAGACAAAACTTAGTACCAGGTGAGGCACCCCAGAGAAGCGATGCTATATCTTGTTGCCAGCGGGAACGCCACTTATGGGAAGGGGGAGGGAACGTGTGTAGGGGGCGTAGCCACTATTGAGCACGTGTGGAGGAAGGGGTCTGATTTGATGAACCAGACTGGGAATCAGGAGGAGACCAGCTGCCGGCGACGTGGTGGGAGATATCCAAACATCCACGCTTGAAAGTGATCTACCAAATGAGACCGGAATCTGTGGACAGCTTCAGGGAGGGTGGGTATGGATCCAGCGATGGCATCCAAGACAATCGTGTGGATAGTCCACATGGCGATTGCAACCACCAGAGCACGAAGGGAGGGTGGGAGGGGGAGGCCATTGATGAAGCAAACATATCTCTTGACAGACTGAAGGGATGTGTTTGATCCTGGCCTAGCAGACGTTGGACTTCGCGCCATATTACTTTAGAGGTGGGGCACTTCTCCAGGCGGTGAAACAGCGTTCCATACTGGCCACACACGACACAGGATGAGTGTAAAGCGTTAGAGCGCTCAGCTGTACAATACACCCACCTCAGGCAGCGCCACACATGGGAGCGGACTTGAGGCTGCAACAGAGGATGGTGTGCGTATTTCCAGATAGTCTTTTGGGTCTCAGTGGAATAAGAAATGTCCATCATGTCCAGGTAGTCCACCCTGGATAGGACATGGGGTCGAATGGGGATCACGCCATCATGAATGGGTAGCCCCTGTACCTCTTGTGTGAACTGAGGAGAGGGCGGCCTCTTCAGGTTGTATGTCCGCTAATATGAATTCTCCACTCTGCGCTTCTCATGGAGAGTAGGATTCATTTGTAGTGGGTTTTAGTCCCGTGAGGACCTGTGGCTGATGTGTGTGATGCGAGGTATTTCATCAGGGAGTGGGGGTTTGATGGATTGTTGAGGCCCAAGGCTCGGGAGAAGTTGGAGTGGGCCGCGCGGGACCAGTGTTGGGATGGGAGTGTAGGAGCAGTGACGGCCGCAATCCAGGTGCCTAGGATCTTGGCGGCATGGGCTTTGAAGTCAAGTAGGCCCATGCCACCATGATGATGAGGGCCAAACATGACCTCTAGCCATACTGGTGGAGGGCGGCCTGACCAAAGCCAACCTTGTAGCAAAGCATACAGGGATTTGAAGAAGCTTGGGGAGAAGGGGATGGCGTGGGCTCCAAACCAGACTTTGGATAGGAGCATAGAGTTGGCAAGAACAACCCTGCCAGTGAGGGTAGTAGGGTGGGCTCTGAGAGAGGCGATTCGCTTCGTCACGTTGTCCAGTATATGGCCCTCCATTACTGCTGACGCGTATCCTCCTGCCTCCAACCACATGCCCAGATGGCGTACCGGTCCTATGGTAGGTCGCGGCACAAAGGGGAGCACCAGTGGAGTGGTGTGTTTTGAGTTAGTAAGGCGTTGACTTGGGCGAGCAGATGGGCTGGGTTGGGAACTACTTGCTGGGGCCCAGCAGTTCTGAAACTGACCAAGGAGGATGATTTCGGTTTTGGAGGCGTTCAGTGCTGCGTTGCTTACCTGGGAATATTCCTGGTTGAGGGCTTCAAGCGCGCATGCATCTTTGTTATTAGACACCCCCACCATGCAATCATCTGCAAATGCCATCATATTGACTGGGGTTTGGCCTGGCACATGGACCCCAGTGAGTTGGGCATTCACATTTCGCAGTAGTGGGTCAAGGCTGAAGTTGTATAAGAGTGGGCTCAGGGGGTCCCCTTGTCGCAGGCCCCTTTGAGGATGGACTACTTCTGTTAGGAAACCTGGGCCACGCACAGCCATTGTTGCAGATTCCGTGAGCAGCATCACCCAGTTAATGAAGCGGGGAGGTAGGCGGAATTGTTGGAGGCAGGCCCTAAGGTATTCCCAGTTTACTCTATCATAGGCCTTTTGTTGGTCCAAGAATACAAGTGCCCCAGAGGCTGTGGACTGACACACATTAGCCACAGAGTGCACGTTATCCCAAATCGACCTTCTGGGGATGAAACCAAATTGTTCTGGAGAGATGGTGGCAGATGCTACAGTCCCTAAATGGTTAGCCATGATTTTTGTTAAAATTTTGGTGTCTGTGTTTGTTAGAGAAATGGGGCGCCAGTTGGCTAAGTCTAGCCTATCCCCTTTCTTGAAGAGTGTGACTGTAAAGGCCTCATGTCCTCCTGGTAGGAGGCACGTTTCCAATAGGCTTTGGTTGAGTGAGGCTAGCAGCAATGGGGATATATATTTAAAATATTTTTTGTAGAACTCATATTGAATGCCATCTGGGCCTGGGCATTTTTGGTTTGGCGCACCGCGAATGGTAGTCCATAATTCGTTTGGAGTAATTAAATTCATTATTTCCGGGTATGGGAAAATGGTGTGGATATGAGCTCTGTCAAGAAATTCCGCCATTTCGGCCAGCTGAATTGGTTTGGCTCAGTATAACTCAGAGTAATATCTTTGCATTTCGATTGCCACTTCGGCCAGTGTGTCCACAATAGAATTATCTGATCTTCACACCTGTGTGCAGGCCACGCTCTGGCGTGGTGCAAAAATTTTTTTGAAGAAGTATGCGGTGCACTTGTCACCTTTAGTGATGCATGTGGCCCTGTATTGGACACAAACCCGATGTTTGTGTTGCCTTTCAAGTGCGTTGAGGTGGGCTGCTGCCTCCGCCCACTTCTGGCCCTATGCAGGGCTATATCCTGAGGCTGGAATGTTGGACTCCAAGTGGGCCAATTCCGCCAGTGCACGCAATATTACCCCCGATGTGGCTCGTGAGCATCTGGATGAGAGATGGTGATAGTGGCGGATGGTATCTTCTTTGAAAGTTGCCCATGTGGAAATGGGGTCCGCGCAAAACGGTGCAACAAATGATTTTGCCAAAGTTGCCTCTTCCACCCACATGGAAAATCCTGGTGACGCAAGCTCTGGGGGCAGATTTTGCACCAATGTGGGGCCTTTGCAACTGTGACGGGTAAGTGGTATGTTATCGAGACCAGTTGGTGGTCGGAGAATTCCATTTTTGTTGTTTTGAAGTGGAAGATGTGGGGTTGGAATTTCACCAGTGTTAGAATAAGGTCAATGTGGGTCATGGACCTTAATTGGCCATTGTGGACGTGGGGACGCATCATGTTTTCGAGCAGTGGGCATGTCATGGCAGCGCATCCATTAACCCAAGGGTGGCTTTTAGAATGCATAGTTCTACGTGACCCTGTGGGGCGTGGGGTGAGGGCAGCCACCGGTCCGTTGGTGAGGTTAGCCAACAGTTCATGTCACCAATTAGGAAAGAATCAGGGGGTAGCGGGAGGGATTTGACCAACAAGAAAAACTTTCTCAACGCTCTTGTGCACCGTTTGGGGTGTAAATGTTGACGATTGTGTGTGCAACATCAGTCCATGAGAAGGTGACAACGAGCACTCGGTCATTTAGGAATGTTTCTGAAGATGTAAATTTGAAAAAATTGTTTTTCCAAATTAGCACCCCACAGTGCTTCAACCAAAAGGATAGGGATGGTAGGAGCATTGTTTTCCAAGCATCCTCGGAACCTCATGGACAGTGGGTTTTCTGGATGGCAGGATATCCACGGGTAAATTATTTTGTAAAAACTCAGTTTCCTAGCCCAGGACAGGGAGGCCTTGAGTCTGGCAATATTCAGCGTCCCTAGAGTGAAAGTTTCCCCCATCGCACCTTAGGTGCGAGGGGTGGGCCCCCTGGCCCACCAGCCTCTTCCAGGTCCCCACGGGCTTTCACAGCAGCATGGGTATTAGCAGCAACGCTATCAGGGTTTTTGTTAATTTTTGCGGAAAGAGTCATGTTGGCTTTGGCCTTTGCTTTTTGTTTTCCCGATGTTGGACGAATTTTTTGCGGTGCGGATAAGTTTGGTGCACCATCGAGTGGGGCAAAAAATAAATTTTTTGGTTGGGATAGGTCCCAAGTCAGTTTTGACTGGGGCTTGGGTACAGCGATTGGGTGAGATCAAATCTCCCATCAGATCCTCGGATTGAGTGGCCCGTTCAGCTTGGGCCTCCCAATCTGATTGGGTGATGGATTCCTGAGTTGCTTCCACCGCGAAGGTCTCCATGTCCTCCTGGCGTTGTGAGTGTGGGATGGTGGTAGTGACCTTGGCCGCTTCCTTGGCTGCAGTCCTATGGGCCTGCTTGGCCTTCCTCCACTCCTGCAGGGAGATGGGCTTTACCAATAGGTAGCAGCCTTGTGCTCCCCACGGGAAAGCCTCTTTGGTGCTTGCGGTTGGTTTGTAGTGCGCCTCTCCACTGGCCATGGCCGCCGAGGGGTGCTCTTGGAATGTAACGCCCTCTTTGATGGGGCATGCATGTGCCTTATGGCCAAACGCATCATAGTGGGTGCAAATGGGGGGTGCGCTGTCCACGGTTACCCGGAATGGGTGGGTGGTGTGCCCTGCGATGTCAATAAAGGTGGAGTGCGGGATCTGGGTTAGGTCCTTCGCGATCTCCTCAGTTGGGGTCAGAACTGCGATGGCTTTGCCAGTGCACAGGTGTGGCATCAGCATGAAATGTTGCATTTTGAAAGATTGTATTTTGCTGTATATGGCGAGACCATCTTTCAGGTGTTGCTCCAAAATGTCACATTTTACCATAGTAGGCAAAAAGTCAAACGTGAGGAAAATTTGGTTTGATTTTATCCATCTGGTGCATTTAGTTTCAATGACCCATTGCCCTTTGGGGAGGTCAACCACTACGCGCACCGCTGCAGCCTCATCTGCTACTATTTTGCTTTCAAAACCTAGGTCCAGCCAACCGCGTGACATGGAGTGAGGTGCAACGTACACCGTGGTTGGGAAAATTTTGTGTACATCTTCACAAAATTTTTCCCATAGGCCATTTTTTGGATGTCCAGATACACACGGACTCCAAATTCCACCAACGAAAGTGGCTGGGAATGTGGCGTGATGATGTACTGGTTGCATCGTGCTTGCCACGCGAGTATCTCCGGGGAAATTGTGACTGCCAGTTTTTTTAGATTTTTTTCCATTCCGCCAGATTCTCCAGGGCGTTTTTGAATGTTAGAGGCCGCGGGCCTTCCGCCTGCTCCTCTTGCCTTGCTTGCCCAACAGCTCCCAGACATGGGCGCAGACTAATCCCCACTATGAGATTATCAAACTAGATTTAGTCTTGAATTGAATGGGTTGCAAAAGTGTTTGCAATGAGAAAGAAAAGTTTGACAATCAAATTAATCTCCCCTTAAAATCATTGGAATCATTTGTTAGAAAATAACCTTACTACTATTAAATAACCTGCAGAATTTGACATGCTATTAATTGGAACTTCCATTAACTTAATTCTCAGAGTGGCGGCGATTATGCCTATAAATCTATTAAACTAAAACTATTGATGATCACTTATAATAACTCATGAAAGCTTAATTATCAGTTAATTTTAATTGTTAATTTGGCTCCCTCATCAGGAGTATAAAATTCATCAACGTAGCTCCAAGTGATTAATTATTAAGTCATAGATTCCTCTAAGAATATAAAAAGTCATCAAAACTAATGAATCATATTGGGGATCATCCCCAAACAATTAAAGCACTAGTATAGGACGTGTTGGAAAAGGAATACCTGGTCAAAATCTAACAATATTCTGATCCATCAATCCAGCGACTTAACATGTGGGAATTGAATTTTTTAGAGTATGTTCCTGAAATTTTGCTGATTTGTTGCATATATAATGCACTCCTGCAAATTTTTATTTAAATTTGGTAATTTACCTCTAATTTGACGCAAACTATCCAACATATGCTCCACTACCATTCTGATCCATTTTAGCAATAACTAACATCCACATACCTTGGAGGAGTTGTAACCCTCTCTTCCTCTCTCATTAATGAAGATGCCCCAGTAAGACCCACAGTTGACCCAACTGCAGCCTTCTGGTTTGTAATGGTGGTTTTGGTTTGTATTGCCCTATAATACTCCCCACTTAACCCTTAGAACGCCTCATTTAAAAACCTCTAGGTAAGTTGAGCCCTAAGCATCCTGGTCCTTCCACTTGGTACTTACACATCCAGAGTGTCTAAAAAGTCTTCTTTTAATTAGCTACGACCATTACATGTGAGGAATAAGGTACATCTAAAGTGTCTAATATTTTATTACTAGTTAGTATGCCTATTTTGGGGGGTATAATGAGTCTGTCCTCTTTTGATCATCATCAAACAGTTGGAGGTATCATGCTTTTGACCTTAGCTGACTTGTAAGTAAGTCAATTCTCTGAAAAGTCCATTTATATTGTTTGCTGATTCTAAGTATGCCAGTAAAATTGGATTGGTATGGTGTGGGCATATTAAAAAATGGATGAGAGTTCAGGTATCTTAATAGAAAATTGTGGAAACGTGGATTGGACAGACACAATGCTCTTGCAAAGTTATTTTAAGAATCCTTATCCCAGTTTATTTCATGTGGGTTAGGATTAATCACCTTGTCAAGAGCTGGGTTTGACCAACCATAGGAAATTTCCACAGCCCTCATTACCCCCAATGCCCTATAGACCTCTCCTTTACCCTTGACCCACAATCTATATTATTTGGCAGAATCAATCTCAATTTGCTGTCAGGTATGTCAATAGCTCTTTTAGCCTGACTTTGAGCTTTTTAGTAGTTTGATTCATACAATTCTATTTTTTGGCAAATAAAATATTATATGCTCACCCAAGTTCCTCAAACCAGTTCTGTTCACTCAATTGATACTTATCAGAATCCATTCTGTTGAGTTTATACTGAGTGTCGCTAGTCACTAACACCCATATAAATGATACTGAGACTAACAAGATTACACCAAGAAGTTCCTGGCCTTGTACATAGCATCATAAGTCTCAGATAGTTTAATCCATCAATACTATGGTACCATAAGGAGGAATTTATAGAAGGTTCAGGTGTTGGGGATTAGGTTGGCTGACCAGATATCCAAGTATAAAAGGGGCAGGGTTAGCATGAAAAGGGGCATAAGCGGCAACAAATCCTAAAAAAATACCATTGATAATGTATCTCCTAGTTGGCAATAACTACTGAGACTACAGAGGATTTAGAAATTTACTTCTATTAAAGATTTCTATTTTATTAAAATTATTGTTTGTTTGGAGGTACGCTGTCTTCACAAAATTGTACCTATAAGAAGTGCGAGCATACCTCTGCCTATTTTGCCCAGTTGCAGCCAAGAATCGCAACAATTGCCATAGAGGCAATTCTGCTTCAGAATCACAATGGATTCAAGCACCCATTAGCTTTTTTGAAAATCACCAGATCCAAATGCTTGTTGGTGATCTATGACAAAGGATTGTCTGTTGTTTTCAGGTCAATGATGCACTGGAAATACATGCTTCAGAAAGCAAAATACTCAGGGACATTGTGCAAAGACCAGAAGTCATTGATCTATTACCACAACCCACAGAAGCTGGTGCGTCATCAAACCAGGACTCATCATGACCTCCTCAACTTTGATTTCAGATATGAATTTATTTAGGGATGACTCACATGCTATCAGACGTCCTGAGCATAAGCCCATCTTCTAGACCCAATCCTGTAGAATATGCAAAACTGATAATGATGTTTCCCTTGTAAAAAGTCCTAATAGGACCATTGATGGAGGTGGTGACTATCTCCACTATCACCCCTTCAAAAATAAAAAACACTAATCAAGCCCACAATTGAACCAAACACTGACCCAAAGCCCCTTTCCAGACTGTTACCCATGAAAAACCTCAATTTTCCATACTGAGGTCTCTTTCTAAATTCCATATTAAAGTCTCAATCAGTAACCTCTGAAGACAGGCCTTGAGGGACAAGATACTATCAGGAATAGCCCTTCTGAATAGTAATCCAAAAAGGATAGAAGAGTTGTTTCCACTATTAAATATGGGTACCTGAGATTCTTTACCCCCAGGTCATAAGGGAACATCATGGTTCACCAACCATATGGTACCTCAGCATCAAGAAATGCATAAACTAGATAAAGCGAGCATACTTTTTGGAATGATCTAATGAGGAATATACTTGCATAGGTGGAAAGCTGCCTCATCATCATATGATCAAAGCCAGACATACTGAGTCATAACAGACTCTTGAACCCACTCCAACAGGTGACAGGACTCTGAACGTCATTATCAGTGAATTTCATTGTAGGTCTGCTTCCTCCTGAGGATTGACATGATTATGGTGGTCATAGATTGATTTATGAAAAATGCCATATTTACCCCATGTTTGACTACAATCACTGCTAAGAAAATGTCTTGGTTATCTGTGTACCAAATTTCACTGTGTTTGGAGTACCCAAGAACTTATAAGTATCAGAGGCTACAGTTCATCTCAAAATTCTGGGACGTCTTATGAAAGGTGTTGAAGATCAAAATGTTCAAGTTATTAGAATATCGCCAAAAATATGATGGACAAATGTAATGACTAACCTGTTGCTTGAATAATACCTCCGCTGCTACACCATCATTTCTTAGCGTACTTGAGTGGCCGACCTCCCTCTAGCTCAGTTAACATACAATAACTCTCTTGGTATAACAGTTCTATTGAATGTCGCCAAAGTCCAAAAATTGGCTTGAAAGTTGAAATTATCTTAGAGGTCAAAAAACAAAAAGATGGGGCGAATATAGACTACTTTATTGAGTTAGAAATCATCAGTATTTATAGGGCGTTTAGAAACATGGTGCCTCAAGGACCTTTGCGGCCCCATATGATCAGGGTCTTTCACTGCCTTCAAGATCAACCTCCCAGATGGTGCCCTCATTGTACTAAATTTCCTTGTGACAGCAGTGGTGGAGGCAGCGCGTCTTGTATTTCAGGAAGTGGGGATAGGATTCTTGAAGGTGATTTCATTGATTCTTGTACACGTGATGCTTCCTGATCAGATCTAGTTTTGGTGCCTTCAGGATAGGGTTCCGTTTGCATTGGTTTGAAAGTTGATCAGTCAAGGCTCAATTTGGGAGCAGGTATTTCAGCTCGCTCATCATCTTGAATTCTGACAACTCCCCCTCAAGATTATGTTGGAGGAGTATAGGGCCAAAGGAACTGGCTATGCACTTGACTTATCACTGTCACCTTATTGACATAGGCAATAAAGTACTCAGAGTTAACCATGTGAATGACATTATAAGGTCCAGGCCAAAGAATGTTGAGATTATTCTGTTGACCTATGGGTTGATGGTGATATAAGAGAATGAGGTCACCTAATCTAAAGATGGGTAAGGAGGGTCATCTGAAATAAAATTGGGATGTCTCCCTTTCAGTGGATGTTCCAATGACTTGCGTGGCTAGGGCTTAAAGCTGGACAATTTCATTGGTTAATTCCCACATAGTTATATCGGAGTTCTTAGGAGTGGAGGCATTGAGCAAAGGCTGTACACTACTTGGGATCAGGAAAGTACGTCCATATAGAGCTTTAAAGGTGAATATTTTAGTAGCTTGGTGGTAGCTTATTTGGTAGGCAAGCAATGCTCTGGGTAAATAATGATTCCAGCGATCTTGTTTGAAGGCGGCCACATTCCATAAATAGAGACAAGGGTTCCGTTAGCCGTTCCATCACCCCATTGGTTGATTGGTTGTAAGGTGCAGTGAAACTCTAATTAGTGCTAAAAAAGGGAAGTAAGACCTTGGACTACCTGTGCGGTGAAATTTAAACCATTTTCTGAAAGTAAATTTGTGGGCATCTATGCTGGGTGAAAACAAATCAAATTAAGGAAGAGAGTTGTGGCTTTTGCAGTAGCAGCGGGGACCGAAATTGATTTGACACATTTGGTCTAATGGCCTATGGATAGGAGGATATACTTATGGTGATGTAATCCAGTGGGAAGAGGGCCTATCACATCAATGCTAACGAAGCTAAAGGTTCCTGTTAGGGCGATGACAGAGTGTTATTATTGAGGACTGGTTCAGTCTTAAAATTGGCAAGTCATACATGATTCCAGGACCTCTTGGATGGTCTCCAACATTTGGTTCCAGTAACATCGTGACTTCAACCATTTGTGAGTTTACTTAACTGCCTCGTGTCCCACAGTACTATGGCCTTTTAGGATAACGTCAGTTAAAGAAAGAAGAGTGGAAATAAGGGAGCCATTTCTTATTGATCCTCTTGTAGAGCAGCCCATCCTTTATTTAAGTGTCTCAAGTCATCTTTTGGAGCTCAGCTTGGACTTCAGAAGTTTCCAACTCCCAATGCTCCATTAATAAATCAGGCCATATAGTTAGTCCTCCTTGGGGGTCAAAGAAGATAGCATTAGCATCCTGGAGAGGCCATTGGCGTTTTGATGGATACGCCTGCACAATGAACAATGGTGAAATCATAGCTCTGCAGTCATAAGGCCTATCTGGCTAAGCGGCCATACAGGTCCTTCATCTGCTGGAGCCACCGGAGAAAGGAATGATTGGTGATGATGGTAAATTAAGTACCATATAAATGGGGCCTGAAATGTTTTGTGACTAGAAAGATAACCAGGCACTCCCCTTAGTAACGCTTTAGTTCCGTTCAGCCTTACTCAGTGTATTGCTAAAATAGGCCACTGGATGGTCAACCTGATTTTTTCATGCTGGGCTAGGATAGCCCTGATGGCGACATCGCTCACATCTGGGAACAACAAGAAGGGTTGGTCAAAATGAGGTTGGACTAAAATGGGGTAAGTATGTAGAGAAGTCCTCAACGCATAATAAGCCTCCTCTTGTTCAAGCCACCATTCAAACGGCACGTTCTTCTGCAGGAGGTAAAATAGAGACTCAGCTAGGTTGGAAAACTGAGGGATAAACTGACAATAGTATCCACCATTCCTAGGAACACCTGAATATCCCTAAAGCTCTGGGGGCGCAACATCTTTTCTATGGCGTCAACTTTGTCCAGCATGGGCTATATTCCATTCTTTAAAATTTTGTGCCCCAGAAACTCTATTTTTGACTAAAAGAAGGAGCAAATCGAAGGTCTAAGCTTTATAGAAGCCTTCTGGAAATAATTTTAACTTCACTCTGATTCTCAATGTGTCCACCAAAAGTTCATCAGAATATAATGATGTTGTCTAGTTATACAAGGGCACAAAACAGCTTCAAGTCCCCAAGGATCCCGTCCATGGCACGTTGGAAAGTAGCTGGCGTGTACCAGAGGCCCTGGGGCATCCTTGTGGGATTATATATTCCTTTGTTAGCTATGAGTGCGCACTTGGCTCAATCTTCTGGTGCTGGTCCACTTGCTGTATCCACTCACAAGGTCCATTGCGTAAAAGTATTGCAATCTGGTGGGCAATTGGAGGAAATTGTCAATTCAGGGCAAATGATAGCTGTCCTTCTTGGTGATGGATTTGAGCATCAATAGTCCATCAACACCTGGTGGCTTCCATCCTTCTTCTAAACCAGCAGGAGAGGAGAGGCCCAAGGGCTGCGCGAAGGCACTAAGGGTCCAGCGTCAAGTAGTTGTCTGAGCTTTACCGCCACCTGGGCTTCTTCAACCTCACTCTTTCAGTAAGGTCAGGACTGAAAGGAGGGAGCATCACCAGTCTCCACATTATGTAGGACTCCATTCATTTCCCATAGGCATAGGTCAAGGCCAAAATAGGTCTGAATACTCTTCCAAAAATTCTTGCGCTTTACGCTGTTGGTCTTCATTGAGATCCTTTCTGATACTGGTGTCAACCAGAGCCACAGGAAGGAGAATCTCTAACCCAAAGTCCCTTAGGCTCCCAAATCTACAGACTTTGTGGACAGCCCTACACTGATAGGAGGCGTACATAGGCTTTGGGACTGTTTGGGCCTGCTACCTTGGGTTTGTTGGTAAGATCAGCCAACAAAACTGATATAGATCTGTCATAAGCTGATTCAGGAATTCCCAGGAAGGTTAGCACCTCCTTGGCGGATGGATCGTCTGGTCCTAGGATCTCTAGAAGGTATCCAGAGGGTACGTTAACATGGACCTGGGTGTTGGTAATGACTTAGGACTTTAAAGGTATAGTGGTCGCCCTAGGTAAGTAGATTGGCGTTCCTTCTTGTCTATCAACAGCAGGGGGGCAACTGGACCCAAGAACCCCTTACATGATTATTGAGCAAATTGATTTGGCCTTCACGCTCCAGTAGGCAGGCTTGGGCCTTGACCTACATCTTAGAGTAGCTGGAGGTCAAAAAGATCAGGAGGACATAATTCCTTAATAGGGATAGAAACCCTCATTGTAATGGACTACTGCTGAGTAGTCTAAAATGAACTTAGTTCCAAGAAGTAGATCATAGCTAGGGTTATCCAGCGTGACGGCGGGGGTATATACAAAGAGCTTCCCAAATTGGATAGGTAGTGAAGAATAAGCCCCTATAGATCGAGTACATTTTGGGCTAGCCATGGCATACTCCATATAGTGTGGCAAGTTTAAAGCAATCTTGATGCGCTTCATTTACTTGGATGGTATAACATTCATGGGTGATCTACCCCAAATTATAGCGAGGACCAAAAATTTATGATCTCAAACTGTGACGTGGTTAATCAGACTTCTTAGCTGTGGAGGTAGTGTGAGAAGCATGGTAGAGTTATTGGAAGAAGAGTAAGCATTATCAACTTTTATTATCAGTGGGTACCGAAAACTTTTTCTTCAGTTACAATAGCTCCAGGATCATTTGAGGTTATGGAAGATTCTTCAGGCGTGTTAGGGATGTCAGCATGGAGAGCCTTGTCCTTTATAATGAAGGCCCTTTTCCAACCTCCTTGGCAAGTTGTTTCCAGAAGTTCTCGGTGCTGTGTCTGAAACCGTTGCAGTAAGTGCATTAAGGTCAAAAATTCTTCTGGTTTTTAACCACATGGACTTGAGGATGCTTGGAGGGGCCTGAAAGGTATACTTGGAATGCAGGGTCGATGCAGGAATCTGCTAATTGCTTCCATGATTTACTGGATGCAGTTAAAACCATTCTTTTGTCTAATCGTATGCATTTGAACCTCAGTGTAGGATCTTAATGTGAAAAGGACAGAGGTGATAGCGTCATCCAAGTTAAAATAACTGGTAGTAACCAAAGGTTGCACTTGGACATAAATGTGGCTGGCTAACTCCATGGTGCTCTCCTCTTTATTCAGGCGGATACAAATGAAATGCTTGCTTTTGGTTAGTCAGGTCTTGATTGTTGCTAAATTCTTGGATTAAGGCTGTACATGACTGTTCACATGTGCTCCACTCCTTCAAATTGTGAGTCATGATCTCCCAGGCAGTACTTTTAAAGCAGGAGTGGATATGCTTCACTTTCTTCTTGTAAGTGGCCTCCTCCATGGAACTCTCATATGCATACAGGAAGGAGGCAATGCTTTATTTTCCAGGTTGAACCTTTCTTTTAAAGCTAGGTTATTATTAGTTGTAAGAGGAATGTAGCAGGTGTTAACTTCAAATATGGGTACAGTCTCAGAGATCTCAGTCTCTGCATAGTCACAGGGAACCTTCTGGTCCAATCTTCATCTTAGGCTCATGAGGTCCTCTTGGATAGCATCACAATTTTGGTGAGGGATGAAACTGAAGCCTTAATCGTGACCTGCTCTTTTAGGGATTGAATTCAGCGCCTTGAAAGCGAAGCTGACTCTTGAGTGTGGTCAAATGGGTCTTGAACCCTTGCCAAGTTTGATTGAGCTGAGAGATGCAGCTATTAGTAATTTTGGTGAAAGCACTAAAGTTGCCCATTTTTTCTGCCAAAGCCTCAATAGAGACCCTAGGGTCTAAGGGGACTCTGTCTACTTGGAGTTTACATCCCTGAGCTACATTATAATTTGATCGCATAAGGCAGCCAGAGCTGCTAACATATCTTTTCTCCAAAGGTCACCAGGGTCTCCAGAAGATAAGTATCACAGGTCCTGAGGGCCTTCGAGGTCCATAAGGACCTTTAGGCCCTTTGGGTCCCTCATGTCCTTTGGGGCCTTAGGTATTACTAGGCCCTTCAGGTCCTTCACTCCTGGAGGTGTAATTGCGAGAGGCCAGCTTCCAGTAGTGTTGTTGCACGGTCCATACCTAATCTTCACCTTGGTGAAGGCGCTGATTCCAAGAAGCATTGAGGAGTTGAATATTATGACGCAGCTGGTCCTTTAGGTATCCAGAGATCTCAATATCTAATACCACGATTTGGCCTCTAGCTTCATTTTTTAATTGTCAGTTATTAATGATAGCTCACAGTTGCCATGGATGAAGGAGGAGGCTGCGTTGTAAAAATTGATGACATGGGAGTGTAAGGTTTGGGTGAGCCCCATTTGTTGGGAGACTTCATGATGGTGCAACCCAACTGACTGGAGGATTTAATGAATAGCCAGGTGAACATAGTTCTGAAAATAGCTTTTGGTTCAAGGGTGAGTTCTTACACTGTTAACTGGGTTGAGGTATAAAGTTCCCGCATGGTAGAGGGCATGGAAGAGGCGCAGGAGTGACTGGAGTAGAAAACCACGGAGTAGATGCCATTTATTAACCTTTGGACAATGTCATTAAAATTCTCATACTGAAGTTGATACTAAATTCCATCAACCTAGGGCAGGGAGAACTGGAACGTGGCCTGTAATTCTAGACTCTAAGGATGCATGGGCGGCACTTCATATCACAATTACTAATCCATCAAGAAACGCTTCTTGACTAATCAGCAGATTGATCTTTGTGACTGCTAGTATTATCCATAAATTATAAAAGACGTTTTCACTTAGGACAGCTCAGAGCACCCTGTAGTGAGCACCACTTCTCTCAGTATAACAGTTCTTTTAACTGTTGCCAAAGTCCTAAAATGGGCTTGAAGCTGAAAATTATCATAGAGGTCAAAAAACAAAAAGATGGGCGAATATATACTACTTTATTGAGTTAGAAAGCATCATGCTTTATAAGGCGTATAGGGACATGGTGCCTCAAGGACCTTTGCAGCCCCATATGATCAGGAACTTTCACTGCCTTCTGGATTGACCGCCTGGATGGTGCCCTCATTGTACTGCATTGCCCTCTTGACCACAACAGTAAGGCAGCGCCTCTAATGATTCAGGAAGTGGTGATGGGATTTATGAAGGCGATTCCATGAATTCGCATATGTGTGATGCTTCCTGATCAAATCTAGTTTCAGTCCCTCAGGATAGGGTTCCGTTTGCTTTGGTTTGAGAGTCGATCAGTCAAAGCTTAATTCAGGAGCAGAATTTCAGATCTCTCGTCATCTCAAATCCTGACAAAATCTTTCCACACACTGATTGGGATGTTGCCAATGTATGCCAATCTGGGCTACAACCCTGCTTTAGCCATCACCCACCTATATGCTCTAATATCTTAGCAGTGGACAGCTTTGTAATGCATATTTGATAGCTTCACCAACAAGTGATAAAGAAGCTGATTAAAGCTACCAAGGATGCCAAGTGATAAGCTGACCAAAAACGCCGCGCATCACCAGGAAATTAGGTATGAAACCTTTTGATGGTGGAAATGAATAATGTCCAACTCAATGTTCTGTGCCATAAGCTGTCGTGCAAGAGAGCAGGGCCATTCCCCATAGCAAGGTTTTGCCTAATGGGTCTAGCAACGTGAGGCTATCACTGTATTAGAATCCACATGGCCTTCCATACCTCCACGCTGTCCCCCATTCAAAGGCATAAAGCTGACGGAGGTCAAACTAATACTGATACAAGGGGCACCAAAATTTGAGGTGGTGAAATCTTGGATGATTGTAGAATCAAGCGGGTATTCTATACTTGGTGGCATGAAAAGGATAACCAGCACAAGAGAACAGCTGGATCTCCACTTGGGACTGTGTCAACTGCCAGTAGTTTAATAAGATTTCCATATTAAAACCTTGATGAACCATGTCCTCCCCTCCCAAGTATACTAGTATCGCTGCCATCAAACTTCTTTATCGCATAAAAACTATGCATTGGTACAGACCAGGAAGAAGTAGTAGTCCCTGTTCTTCTAAGAAAGGGTAGTGTAAGAGTCCCCACCATAGCCATCATGCTGGACAGGATGTTACATCATTTCTGATTGAAGAAAGGGAATTCTCCCTGAGCACTACTGCTAGAAAATAGTGGACTGTGGGTACTACTGCTGGAAAATAGTGAACTTGCGTGCACCCTCAATTAATGATGAATGCTGCTGCTCCCCTAGACTAAGAACACCCCAGTACCAGGTTAGAGCGCACTATAACCCTTTGTTATTACCAAATCCTCTAAGACATACATGGACAAAATCAAGAGCATATGTCACAAGGTTTATAAACAGTTAGTGGATCACACACAAAATCCCCAAAGGGGAGAACCACTAGCTCAAATGAGAAAAAAATTTCTGATGAATGAATTGGTTGTCCCACAGATGCATTAAATTAGGAAAGTTTTGTGAATGTGAAAACTCAGAGGAGATCAGAGCAAAATGTTTGTCACCTTCAGGAGTTGGCAAAAATCTCAAGTCAAATTACCAGATGAGTCATCTGCAATGTTAATTCTGAAGACCCCAGATAACAACAGAAACCCTAAGAAATGACCCTGGGCTAATTTTTCTGCAACCCTGGTAATATTTGACCACCACTCATTTCATAGAATTTTTAAAACACCCCATTTTATATCATAATATAAACCTGGCGCTCTGCCTATAGTAAAGTGCTGGGTTAACTTGAAATTTCTTTAGTAAATCAATATTTAATTTAACTGAGGCAAGATGACCAGGGGACGGGCATTACCAAGTATGTATGGAAAACAATGATATATAAAATTGGGCACCCTGGGGTACTCAGTTTACCCCTGTTGCCAGCAGGACTGCCAGATATGGGGGGTTGGTGTGCTACTCCGAGGGGGTTTCCCCCGCTATGGAGCAGGTGTGAAGGAAGGGGTCTGTGCGGATGAACCAAAGTGGGAACCACGATTCTATGAGCTCCAGTTGCTTTGGCCTCATATATCCATAGAGCCAGGCTTGAAAGTGCTCCAGTAAGTGGACGTGGAACCTGTTGATAACTCCATGGATGGTTGGGACCATGCCCCTGAACGCATCTAAGGCAATGGTGTGGATTGTCCACATTGCAATGGGTATCATTAGGGAGCGGAGGGTAGATGGGATTGATGACTTGATCTGGAGTGCGAGAGGGCTCTTTGATATAAAAAATTCCTGCTCGTTTTGGATCTTAAGCAGGCGCGCGACTTCGTGCCATATGGCTTTGGTTGGGGGGCATGTTTCTAAGCGGTGATGTAGGGAACCCTCCCCTCCACATATGCGCAGGTTGCATGGAGGGAATTGGAGCAGTCCGCTGTCCTATATGTCCTTCTCAGACAGCTCCAGGAGCTTGCTCTTACCCTTGGCTGTAGGAGTTGGTGGTGCGTCATTCTCCACACTGTCTTCTGTGTGGTTAAGTCACAGGGGATATCCAACGCATTTAGGTATTAGATTCTAGCAATGGTTGGGGTCATAGCAGACATGTCTCTCTGGAGGTGGTTTTCTGGATTTTCTTAATTTAAAGTGGGGGCTGGGTCGTCCCCTTCCCTGCACGGTGTCAGTGTTCTCTACAGTCCATCCCATGCTGTGGATGGTTTGGAGGATGCGTTTGAAGTGAGGGGGTGTTCCATGCAGGCCCATTGCAGTAGGGAGTTTAGCAAGTTGTAATAGTAGTCTGGGTGGTCTATGTGGGTTGGTTAATTTGAGCGTCTGTGAAAAGTTAGTCCTCGCTGCCCTGGACCAGTGTTGTTGCGGGAGGTCTGGGTCAAGGACTTCCTTTATCCAAATACCCAGGATGCGGTTGGCGTGGCTCTCAAAATCTATTAGTCCCATGCCTCTGCTTGATCGTGGGCAAAAGAGTGTTTCCATCCATATAGGAGGATGGGATCTGGGCCACAGCCAGCCCCGGATGAGCGCGCGGATTAAATTTATAAAGGTGGGTGAGAAGGTGATTGCGTGGGCAGGGTACCATAGTATTGGGAGGATGAGTGAGTTAGCAACTGTAACTCGTCCTGTTAGTCCTGAGGATTTTCCCTTGAGGGAGGCTACGCGGTTGGATACCTGCTGTAGTAGGTTGCTTTCCATTGTCTCATTTTCATATCCCCCTGTTTCCAGCCATATCCCAAGGTGGCGGACAGGAGTGGTGGTGGGAGGTGATGCGAAAGGTAAGATGAGTGGGTTTTTCCTTCATATGTGGGTATGAGGTTCTGGTGTTGTAGCCCAGTTGTTAGTGTACTTGCCTAAGAGAATGATTTCTGTTTTTCTTTTGTTGAGCGATGCGTTGCTCACCATGAAGTATTCCTCTAGGGTGAGTTCCAGCTGTCAGGCATCATTGTTGTTAGCTATACCTGCCATGCAGTCATCCGCGAAGGCCAGTATCTTGACCGTTGGCTGGCCTTGTGCAGTTATTCCCGTGAGATGTGAGTCAGTTACACAAAGGAGTGGATCAAAACTGAAGTTATACAGCAGTGGGCTGAGGGGGCTCCCTTTTTTGAGCCCTCTGTGTGGTGTGATCTTGTTAGTTAGGAAGTCAGGGCCGCATTCAGCCATGGTCGCAGATTATGTAAGGAGCATCGCCCAGTTTATGAATCTGGGTGGGAGTTTGAGAGCGTGTAGGCATTCCTTTAGGTATGGCCAACTAACGCGGTCATATGCCTTTTCCTGGTCTAAGAATACCAGGGCTCCAGTTGCTTTGGACTGACATATGTTTGCAACAGGGTGTATGTTGTTCCAGATTGAGCTCCCTGATATAAAACTAAACTGGTTGGGTGACAGGACGTCAGAGGCAATTGCGCCTAATCTGGCTGCTAAAATTTTTGTTAGAATTTTTGTGTTAATAATCAATATTTAAAACAGATAAACTTTATAAAATTTTACTAAGATATAAAGGATTATGTCTCCTTCAGGAAAACAGCCACAACTTATGGAGGCCCTTTTTGGTCTCAGTAATGGTGGTGGCCATCTCCCTAGTGCTCTACATATTAGCGTTCCTTAATGGGGAGAACTAAGGAACCCACCTCAATTAGCTGCCACACCAACCACTCTGGCAAGTTCACTTGTACGCCATCCATACCTAAAATCAAACATTCATATTTTTAATATAATCCGCCTTACCCAAAATCTAATCATAGAAAATACTGTTGCATATTGGAACATCAAAAATGGATATCAGCAAAAATGGAGTTCAATATACAGTGATTTCACCTAGTATCAGGTGTGCATCTAGGCCAAACCTAATTTTGATCCTGACCCATAAGAATGGCAGAAACAGATGCCCCCACCAAACAACAGTCTCTTCTCATCATGAAAGGTGTGGCAATATTGCTGCTGTTTCATAGCTTAGTAGCCAGAACAGTAATTATGTTCACGGATGAATACTTTCCTCACCTGTCCACAAGCCAATCCTATTTTTAATCCTCAGAATGACAATGCCGTGCAGACTGTGGATACTATTGTGGGTATTAAGTACCCCTAATGGAAGCAAAGTCTTTACTTGGCACGTTGGATGTCTGACACGTGGGGTGGACAGTATAATACTAAGATCTATGCAGGGGGCAATTGTTGATTAAAGGGACCCTAAGAAGAGAGGGGTAAGATGCAAGTTTAAGCAAAAATTAAGATTTATGGTTTGGAAGACTGAACTAAAGCACTAGACTTTGGGTGTGGATAAGGAGCCTAGATTTAAGATAGTCAAAGAAAACTTCAATAAATGTAAATATTGGGTTAAGGTAAGGTTGCTAGACAAAGGAAGATCTTAGAGCTATTTGTAGCTTTAAGAACTAGATTTAGGGTTCGGTTATGGCTACCTAGGAAGGTTTTATATGGGACTTTAATTATGAGAATGATTCTGAAAATGAAAACATATGGAATAAATTAGTTGAAAAAACTCAGGGGGCGCCAACTCAATATACATAGGAAAGATTGTAGTGGGTGCAAGCTTTTTCTTTCTTGTAACAATCACTTTAGTTGCTACAATTTGATTTGAACAGCAAATTTGGATAATCACACACAGGAGAGATGGGCGACTATATCAATAAAAATAATACAACATGGGCGAGCATCGCGGCGAGTGGTACACTTAACGGTGCAACTAAGGGCATGAAACGCCCTGGAGGGGGACCAGGAACCCAATATATAAAGAAATTGCAAACTCAGACACCATCTGGGTTTATGGTATTCACTGTAAAGCATGCGCAATGTATGTACATTCAGTTTAACCAACCCTTATCAAAGGTGGAGCACGGGATCAGACTCTTCCCTGGGGATGAGTCACCAACCCTGTGGGAGAAAACATGTGAGGCACAGCCCTCACTTTTCCCTCACGCGGTGTACGTAGCCACTAACAACATGGGCTGCGGCTATATTAATATTGGTTTTGAAACAGCCAATAAAGCCGATGCTGCAGCAAAAGTCTGTGTGGAAATTGCCCTCCCCAATGGCAAAAAAATTGTGTGCACCGCGCGCACCAGATGGAACAAAGCAAAAATTTTGTTCATCTCTTTTGACTCGCTCCCCACCAACCTTCCTCTTAAAATTGAGGAGGAGCTCTGCAAAGGTCTCAGGGCCTATGGAGAAATTCAGCAACTTGAATTACAGCGATTTCGCCTGATGCCAAACCTGTGCATGGGCAAAGCTATCGCCATAATCAACCCCTTCCCAGAAGTGGAAGAGGACTTATCCAGAATTCCCTGCACAGCAGAATTTCACTTTTCAGATGGGGCCAGTAAGCCGCATTCCAAGTTACACCAGAACGCGCACCGCCCATTTGCAACCACTGTGGCTCACTGGGCCACAAGGAACACGCATGCCCTGTGAAAGAGGGCTTCATGGAAAATGACTATTGTGAGGAAGTAATGGACGAAGATAATGAACACTTCACCAAAACGACTGACAGTCATCACCCATTCTGCTGGGGTGAAGATGAACTATACTCCATCGTGGACCCAATTACAAGCAAACAATGTAAAGTGGCACAAAAAGCCCACAAGTGAGCAGCGGCTGAAGCGGCGGCACATGCGGAGTCCGCCATTAACCCTGGACAAATTTGGGAGGATATTTCAGATATTCACCAAACCAACCAATCAGAACAATATGCCCAGATCAAAAATTTTCACAGTAACCTGACTGAGTCACAAAGTGACATCAGTCATGCACATATTGAGAAACAATGCAACCGCAATTTGGGCGAAAATGTGGTGCACAATTCACCAAAGTTGAACCTCAAAAATATAGAATCCAATCAACAATCTGCATCAAATCAACATGAGACCTGTGCAGGAAAGGTTGATGCAAATGCAAAAAACCACAATTCCCATGAATCATTGGGTCAAATCAAGGGGACCAACAATGGCAGTGAAAGTGTTGGAGTGCAGACGCGGAGAATGGCCAAAATAAGCCATGGTGGGATAGGGCCAGAGGGCCCTCCCAACTGCTCCTGAGGCGCTTCGAGCACCTCAGTGTCAATAGGGACGCTAAAAAAATTGCAGGAGCCAGGGCTCATACGTCCCAAGCCAAAAAGCTGGAATTCCTGCGAAAACCTCTTATAGACATCTTGGACATCTAAGAAACCCACTGTCTACAATGGGAAGAAGGATCCTGGTCAACCAGAGTCGCACCATCACAACCAGTATGGACGTCTCACTGTGGGGTGATTGTTTGTGACAACAAAAAATTTAATATTACAAATTTGTCATCCTACTTGCATGGTCAAGTCCTGGTAGCAACAATCACATGCCAAGAGGAAATAATTTGGATAGCATGTTTCTATGCACCGTGCACCACAACTGAGAGAAAACAACTTTTTGAAAACATTCCTACTCTCACTCTCCCACCAGATACCATTTTATTAGGCGATTTCAACTGCTGGGATAACCCTAATATGGATTGATGGCCTAATCCCAGGGGAAACCCACCTGGACATATTGAATTCCGCACAATGAAGGCATCTCTTGGCCTACAGGATGCTCTCCCCCCCAGTTCACCAATCCTTCCCCACATGACGTGGCCTAACATACACAAGGGAGTGCTCATATCGATGAGTTGCATTAACCACATCCTCATCCCACAATCCCACTGCTCAAGAATCTCTAAATTTACAACAAAAAAGATCAATTTTTCTTACCACCGATTAGTTACAGTGCAGTTAGCGCCAACCCAATCCCACACACAGGTGTCACCTTGGAGAAAGCTTCACCCAGAAAATATAAAATTGCCTGAGATATCTGACTGGGTCAAAAATGAGGCTACGAACCCAGAATTCATAGCCTCATTCACTTCAGATCCCATTTTAACATGGGAAATTTTCAAAAAGGATTTAATTAACAAAACCCAACATAATGCATCACGTAAGTACACTGTGGACACGGCCACAATCAAGTGTACCTTGGCAGAACTAGACCACCTGGAGATAGATACTCTGAGATCTGGCTATAGCCCCAACTGGGGATGCAAATGGGCAGAAATTTCTGCCCAACTTAACAACCTCATCTTCAAACACCAACACAGAATCAAAGTATCAAACAAAGGTAAGTTCATAAAGGAAGGCGAAACATGTTCAACATACTTTTTTCTGCCAATTCCACTCCCATGGAAACCAGCCCATGTGCACACAGGTCCACAAGACCATCGGCACCGTGGCAACTGACCCTGAGAAGGTCAAGGCGGAAGTACACCGTTATTACACCAAATTATATTGCAAAACGCCAACAGAATCACAAAAAATTAAAGAATTATACAAAATGCCGAGATACAAAGTACACCCATCAAATTACAACATACTATCCCTAATTACACGGGAGGAGCTTTAGGAGACAATTCGCGGTGCACCACTAGGAAATGCCCAGGGCCTGATGGGATACCCTACAAATTTTACAAAATTTATTTTCAACAAATCGTCCCCCTCCTATTGGCGTCTATTAACCAGTGCTTGTTGGAAACACGCCTATTACCAGGAGGCCATAAATCCTACGTTATAACCTTGTATAAAAAGGGTGACAAGTTGGACCTGGCCAACTGGCGCTCAATTGCACTCTCCAACACTGGCACAAAAATTCTAACAAAATTTTAGCAGCTAGATTAGGTGCAATTGCATCTGACGTCCTATCACCCAACCAGTTTGGGTTTATACCAGGGCGTTCATTCTGGAACAACATTCACCCTGTTGCAAAAATTTGCCAATCCAAAGCAACTGGTGCCCTGGTCTTCTTGGATCAGGAAAAGGCGTATGACCGTGTTGGCTGGCCATACCTATAAGGAATGTCTACATGCCTTCAAACTCCCACCAAGATACGTAAAATGGGCGATGCTCCTAACAGAATCTGCAACCATGGCTGTATGCGGCCCTGGAAACCTAACAAGCATGATTAAACCACACAGAGGGCTCAAACAAGGGGATCCCTCAGCCCACTACTATACAATTTTAGCTTTGACCCACTCCTCCGAATAACTGACTCACATCTCATGGGGATAACCGCACAAGGACAACCAACAGTCAAGATACTGGCCTTTGCGGATGACTGCGTAGCAGTTATAGTAAATAATGAAGATGCCTGACAGCTAGAATGCACTCTAGAGGAATACTCTAAGGTGAGCAATGCATCGCTCAACAAAAGATTTACAGAAATTATCCTCTTATGCAAATACAGAAACAACTGGGCCACAACATCAGAACCTCATATCAACACACGAAGAAAAAACCCAATCATTTTACCCTTTTGCAACACCTCCCACTACCACTCCTGTCCAACACCTTGGAATTTGGCTAGAATCAGGGGGATATGCTAATGAGACAATGAAAGTAACCTGCTAAACGGGTATCCAAACGCGTCACCTCCCTTAAGGGAAGAACCACAGGATTAACAGTGCGAGTTACAGTTGCTAACTCACTCATCCTCCCAATACTATGGTATCCGGCCCACACAATCGCCTTCTCACCTACCTTTATAACTTCAATCCGCGCGCTTATCCAGGGCTGGCTGTGGCCCAGTTCTCACCCCTATACGGATGGAAACACTATTGGCCCACACTGTCAAGAGAGTGTCTGTAACTCTCTCATTCCCAGCAAGGTGATGTAGGATGCAAACCCGCATTGCTAGGGAACTAGCCATTAGGATAATAGGAAAGAAGGCACCTCAAATGGTGCCTGTGCAAAAGGTACCCCAGGCAAGGGTGTAAAGCGCAACATATAGTACCAGGTAAGTAAGAAACATCACAGCTTGAGTGGACCCCAGAGAGGAGTCCATAATCAAGTGAACTTGGTGCCAGTAGACTTGGGTGCCTCGATCTGGAGGGGACCTGGGTGGCCAAAGGGAGCACCTGAAATTTGGGTAAATTTTGATAAGAGGTAGTGGCCTACATAGTTGGAGACCACCATAAAGAGGTCCACCACTAAGTTCACCCAAGAAAACATTGAAAAAAATGTAAAATAATGGGTAATTTATTTAAGAAAGTTGACCAACGAGGAATGTTGGTCACAAAAAACATATTTAAAGTGGGCTGGGGAAATTCAGGTTCTGCAGAAGTGCGCCCAAGCCTTGACGCTCCAATAAACAGACGCTTCCATCCATTTTTGTAAAATACACCAAAAGTGCCTTCACTCGAGTAATTAATTGAAGCCATATTTTACCCAAAGTTAAAATTTCATAATTTGAATGGGATTCGAACCCTTGCTCTCCAATTAACCAAATTGAACCATCTTCGTTTGTAACATAAATCGTTCATTTCAGTGCCTGGGTTGAGATAAGAGGCTGGGCATTTTGCACCCCATTAGTATCAACCTGGGCATGCTTGGCTTGCACCCAGCGTTGATCTAAGGTGTGTTTCAGGTCAGGAAGATCCTGAAGTTTCACCTTCTGGGCCTCCTGTCGCCCAGCCTTATCTTTAACATCAGTTCCCACTATTAAGTCATCCAACCATGACATTACCCTCTCCTCCTTCTTGGGCTCCACCCCCCTCCAGGGGGTTTTTGCTAAGGAGAAGTTCTTATGTGCTGGTGGCAACTTCATAGCAGCAATGGCCAGCTTAGTCTGAGATCCTGCAGCCTCAGGGAAATGATTATGGAATGATTAATCAGGTCTTGGGCATGTACACAATCCCATGCCAGCACCCAACTGTTCTCTGCTGCGTCAAACCCCTTCCAGGATACCAGGTACTCAAGGCGTCGCTTAACCTGGCGGGAGGCTACTATTTCCTCCACTTCACATTCCGGCGCCCCATCCGCAAGATAAGCCTCAGGAGTCACAGGTGGAGGGCCCTCAAACAATGTCAATTTGCTTTCATGAAAGATGTGAGAAGATCTGAAATGCGGAGGGAAGATCCAACTGGTATGAGGCATGACCCACCTTTCTAACTACACGGTAAGGACCAATTCTCTTTGGACCCAGCTTTTTGCATGGCTTCTTGATAGGGATGTTGTGAGCATCAAGAATCACGAGATCCCCTTTCTTGTATGCTGGACCCACTCGGCGCTTTTCATCAGCATTCTCCTTATAAACCAGCATAGCCGCCTCCAAACTTGTGGATGCCCCCTGATGGACCTTCTTGAGAGTCTTAGCAAAGTCCAGCACCGCTTCCACTTTGGAGCCACAGCTGGGCTCCATGTTAAAAACAGAGTTAAAGCCATGGTTAGCAAAAAAGGATGAAAAACTGATTGATGAATGCAAAGTGTTTTTGTAGCTAAATCAGGCCATGGGAAGGTGAGGAACCAAATCTGAATGGTCTGCGGTGGTGTAACAACGCAGAAATTGTTCCAAGCACTGGTTCACTCGCTCAGTCTTCCCATTTTATTGGGGGTGATAGGCAGTTGAACGGCAGGGGCGAATCTGAAGAGTTTTACACAACTCTTCCCAAAAGATGGAGGTGAACTGGGGTCCCCAGTCACTAATATTTCTTGAGAAACCCCGTGAAGCGCAAATACATGGGCGACAAAGATCCTGGCCATTTCAGCAGCAGTTATGATTGTTCTGCAAGGAATAAAGTGGGCAAACTTTGTAAAGCGGTCCACCACCACCATTATTGCATCATACCCATCTGATTGGGTTTCATTTGATTGCAGATCAAGCACTCTTTACAGTACCGCCCTACCTGAACAATCAAGCCCTTCCAATTGCAAGTGCGTCATATCAACTCCAAGGTCTTTGCTTTCCCAGGATGACCAACATTGATTCTATCATGATGGTCCTGGATGATCTCCAGGCGTAGTGGTCCAGCAGGAACCCATAGGCGCCCCTGAAACCACACCATCTCATCCTTCATGTGATAACCCCTGGATAAGTCCTCCTGATTCAGGGCGCTCTTAGCGAGAACAACAGCATATTCAGCTGATAACGGCTGAGAAAGAACTACCTTTCTAAACATGCTATATTCTGCTGCATTTTCCAAAGGCATGAGCGCTGGCGTATGTACCGTGGACTTAGGAAGTTGAGGCAGAATCATACTCGGTGGAATCATCAACTGGGTGTTGTGAATCTCTACCTCCTTTGGATTGGGAGCCAAAGCAGGGTTGCGGCTTAAAGCATCCGCCAAACCATTCTCCTTGCCCTTGGTGAACTCATAGGAAAATGTAAATAGGGCAAGGGTCTCATGCCAACGGGTCTGACGTGGTGTTAGAACATGTGGAGCATGGTAGTACAACAGGGCTCGGTGGTCTGTGCGTACCCAGCCTCCAAAATGGGGAACACTGAAGCGCCTTGGCACCGCTGGCCTTATATAAGGGTGCTGCCACCTCAGAGAGATTGGGTGTGAACTTCTTGAGGAACGTACACGTCCCCAAAAAGCTCCTCGATTCCTTGACTGAGGTGGGGGTAGGCCACTCACGAATAGCCTTCTCCTTGTCTGGAGTTATCATATGGCCCTGGTCAAAAACGACGTTGCCCAAAAAAGTAACCTGGGACCTGAAGAATTCGCATTTACTAATCTTGAGGGTAAGGCAAGCGGCCCTCGATCTCTCCACTACTTGTTGAAGGTGTACTGCATGTGACTCCTGATCTGGGAAAACACCAGGATGTCATCTATGTAGGCAACCGCACATACCCCCAACAAGTCCCCCAACGCAGCATCAATGTGGCGTTGAAAGATGGCAGGGGCATTCTTAAGCCCAAAGGGCATAATCCGGAACTGGAAAATCCCTTTTCTGGTGTGGAATGCAGTTAACCACTTCTGACACTTCTTTATCCGTATTTTGATTGAATGCATTGATGCAGTCCAACTTGGAGAAAACTATTACCTTTTCACATAGCGTGCAATCTGGGAATCTAAAGGGATGGGATGGAGGTCGGGTACAGTCACATTGTTTAAATTTCCATAATCAAAACACGAGCATAAAGTTCCATCAGCCTTCTCCACAAAGAGAAGTGGGGAGCAAACAGGTGAGGTACGCTGAAAGATGGCACCTTTGGCCAATTGCCCCTTCACCCATACATTTAAACCTCTTCCTCCCGGACAGTCAATAGGTATATGGGGGAAGAAATATGCACCAGATCCACAGTGAGTTTAAATTCACAATCAAACTTGGAATGTTCTGGTAGCATACTAGCTGAAGCTGCATCAAAAGAAGATTCCAACTCCTCCAAACAGGAAGGTAAGGAAAGTCCCACAGTGGGCTTTAGCAAAGGGGCAAGGTACGGACTGGGAACATTGGGCTTATGGGGTAATTTGCCTTGGGCGTTATCCTCAGACAAAGGAACAATCAACTGGTGACCGTTTGTCAAAGACAAAGATAAAGTTTTTTCTTTCAAATTAGTTCTGACGTCAAACTTCCGCCACCACTCAACACCCAAAATAATGGGTAACAAGAGGCTTCTGATAGCTTGAAACTGGTCAGACAATAGATAAGAACCTACCTGGAAATCGACTGACTCCATGACGTTCAGTGTGTGGATATCTTTAGAAGCCCCACCTCTAACCATACCACCTGGTGAGTAACTCAACTCAAGGTAGTCAGCAAGGTTTTGGTCAATAAACTTATTTGAGGCACCAGTATCCACCAAAATAGTTGTGCTGAACTTTCCATAAGAGGATGTTAGAGTAGCAGTCAACAAGAAGTATCCAGAATGGGATTTATTCAACGCAGAAAACGCCACCAATTCACCAAGAAAAACTTCCTCTGGCTTGAACAAGCCATCAGGATATGTTTTGAAATCATAGAAGGGGAGGGATAGTGGGCCACTCTTACTACTGAGGCCACTTATCCCACCACACCCTCTGCAGGTGCATATACATCTTTATATTTATAACGAAGTTCCTTTTCAACTTCCTGAGAGCCCCTAAATATGGTAGGGGTCAAACGAGGGCTCTCAGGAGTAATCTGATATACCAAAATAGGGTCCTCATCCAGAACATCTCTTTCTGCTAAGCATCACTTTTCGAAAATCAATTCAGCCTGAAATTTAGCTCCACTAAAGAGATTTACGAAAACTATTAGCAAATATGGCGGGAAACCCCGCAAAAGAACCCGCAGGCTATGCCAAACGAGCCAGCACCACCCCCAAACGAAGCAACCCTCGGTTACCCACCTCAGGGTCAACCAGAATCACCCGCTCTCAAGCAGCAGCCATGAAAGCAGGCACCACCCCCAACCTGGAGCTACTCCAACTAGCGCCAGTTCACCTGATCGCACTTCTGCAACCTGCACGCCTAACAGCTCTGTGTGCGCTGCCTCCCACCAACCCGCTGGGCCCCCTCCAACCAAGGAGGCCATCACTCATGCTGCTTTAATGGCGTCTGCTCAGTCGAATGCAACTCAGCCTATCCAGGCATTCACCTCCCCCATTGTGTCAGCTAATTCAGCCCCATCTATTATTGCTGACGCCGTGTTTCTGGCTCCCTCCATGAGGGGCGATACCCAGCTACCTGGCCCCCAAATTCTCAGATGTAAGGTTGGATTAGCCGCTCATTCTGGTTCACTAAGCACCAAATTGGGACAATCTACTCTTCCCAATGAGGATTCAAATGGTTCGGATTTTGGAACTTCACACCAGTTCCAATCTCACCCGTCCCATTTAAACCCCATAATTGGCACTTTTCAAGTCGGCACTTTATCGCAATATGCTGAAAACAACCAATTCACCAATCAGCCAATGAGTTTTGCACATGAAATCACAGCAAATACTCGGGCTGAATTTACCCAAATAGATTGAGATGGTGATGAAACATCGCCCTCCTCCCAATTGGCTGGAGTTAATTCCAATCTGGATGGGACTCCCCAATTTAGTGAGGCCCAACAATCACCTGGCCCCCAAACCCTCGGATGTAAGGTTGGATTAGCCGCACATTCTGGTTCACTAAGCACCAAATTGGGACAATCTACTCTTCCCAATGAGGATTCAAATGGTTCGGATTTTGGAACTTCACACCAGTTTCAATCTCACCCGTCCCATTTAAACCCCGTAATTGGCACTTCTCAAGTCGGCACTTTATCTCAATATGCTGAAAATGACCAATTCACCAATCAGCCAATGAGTTTTGCCCATGAAATCACAGCAAATACTCGGGCTGAATTTACCCAAATAGATTGGGATGGTGATGAAACATCTCCCTCCTCCCAACTGGCTGGAGTTAATTCCAATCTGGATGGGCCTCCCCAATTTAGCGAGGTCCAAAAAACCGCCCCTCAATTTAATATAACGCCAGCAACTGCTGTAACATTCCAGCAACAAGGGAACTCTGCAAACTTGTCCAAACCACCAGCTCACACTCAACCCACAATTGCAGCCCAAAGCAAACACAAACGTACCAAAGGAGCCACTGGGGCGTGGCAAAAACCTCTGGCACCAACGCTACCCAAAGCTGATTCCCGTGAAGTGGCGTTTATTGCTGATGTTAAGAAGAAATGGGCCAAAACTAGAGCGCAAAAAGCTCTACCTCGCTCAACCCTCTCCCACGCAATTCGCCTTTATTATGGGCATAACCCTGTTGAAACTATACAGAGGATTACTTCTCATACTTTGCAGCAATTGCGGAGACATTCCCAATTAACACCACCATCCATGAATTAGTGGAGGGCCACTACATCGATGTGGGCTTCACTGAAGCTGCCCTTGCTGACCATGCTGCCACCCTCCAGGTCATTATTCCACGCGGATCTCTTCACATCTCCCGCACACGCTCTCACCTGGAGAAAATTTCATGGGTTACTTTTTCCAACCTACCAACGACTGTTGATCCTGAGTCTCTTAAACTGGCACTCCATCGTGGTTTAATGGAGTTTGGGTCTGTTCTTTCAGTGGACTTTAGCGTCCCCTCTTACTATGCTCCCACTCAAAGAGCTCGCACTGCTAGGGCGTCATTCATCCCCTCCCCCACTGTTTCCCGCAACATTGAGGTTATTCCTCGTGTGGCGGTAGTTGGGGCATGCCCTGAGATCTTTTTTGTCGACCCTGATCAGGCGCGCCCCCGGTGTTCATGGTGTAACGCCCTTGGACACTTGTATAGTGGCTGCACAGCTCGAAAACAAACCCTCTTAGCCACCACCCAGGGGCCTAAACCAGGCCAAAAACGATCCCATGTGGCTGCAGCAGCAATTCCACAACCCACACAATGGGTTCCCGTTCAAGACCTGTCCCCTGAGGCCTTACGCCTAGCAGTTGAAACAGCTAACCCCACTATTGGTATGGGATACCTTCGCGCTCATGCCCCCCTTCCAATGGGCACCCCCTCCAATCTCCCAGAGTCAACTCCCTCTCTCACCAAGCGCAAGGCATCTTCCACAGGGTGCCCCTCGTCAGCCACCCCCACTCAGGGCTCCGCGGCACCCCCACCAACCTCCACCAGCGATTTGTCGCATCAACCCTCAGCTCCCAATGGAGCTATGCCCACCAGCATGGACTGGCAACCCGCGGCCTGCGGTAGAAGTGCTACCTCAAAGAGTCCTACCCCAACCCCACAGTCCATTTCGCGCGGATCCTTTGCAGTGTTGGAGGAAGTGAATATGGACTCAGACTCATCAAATGGGGACACCGCGGAGGTCACCATTGAGCACCCTCAGGTCCTTCCCCTGCAACGGAGCGGGGGCAGCATCTTAGGCTGGCTTACTGGGTCCTCCGCCCCCCACCCTCTCCTTCCCCTCAGAACCCTCGACGCTCCTCACGGATTGCAGCTAATAGTCAAGCTAAAGGACTCAAAACTAGCCGCCTCACAGCAGCAGGTTTAAGCGCTGGCAACCCCCCAGGACATGGAGGGGAACAGCTATGGTTCCCCATGGCAGCACCCTGGCCCTGCAATCCATCAACGCAAATGGGTTGCGGGACTTTAAGCGGAGAGCCCGCCTCCTCTGAAACTTCAGGTCAGAAAAAATTGACATCGCTGCTGTCCAGGAGCCCCATATCCTCCCCCACGAACAATCTGCATGGAATGAACAGTTTGGAGGCAACTCCTTCTGGACAAACCATGCCGCCCTTATTGTTTTGAATCCCCGGGTTAAAACCCATTCTTTTTCACAATATCTAGGTGGCCGCCTCATACTGGCCAAACTCACCACTCCTGACTTCTCCTTCTTCGCTGCAAGCATCTACCTGCCTAATGCAGGTCAGGAGCAAAATCGGCTCTTGGAAGAGCTCCTTCAACTCAATCTCCCACGGAATACAGTCCTTTTAGGAGATTTCAACACAACCATAAGTCGCGTCCGTGACTCTTACCCCCTGCAGCAAAGGAACGCCCTGGATCAAGTCGCCTCCAGGATTTCCTTCGCCTGAGAGGCTTTATAGATGCGCTTCCACCCTCCGCGTCTGGCCTAGGTTGCATGACTAGGTTCCAGTATGATGGAGGAGCTTTCCAGTCAGCGTCACGCATAGATATGGCACTGATTGGCCCCCTGCTAATTGGCCGCGTCTCCTCTCCCATCTCTCGTGACAACCATCTGAGTGATCACAGGCCACTCACCGTTGTCCTCACCACCACACTTAGACCGTCGCGTAGGTTCTGGCCTAGGGTTGCCCCAGCTCTTCTCAACAACCCCTTCACTAAGGAGAAGCTGTCTATGACCATCCGGGAGACTCTCACCTCCCCCCACCCCACCTGCTTGACCACAAGGCTAAATGGGCGGTGACCAAGGAGGGCATCACCCGCGTTGCTTACAAATGTGCCAAAGCCCAGATGACTGCAGCTCGCGCCAGAGTCAAAAGGGCGGCAGCCAGAATCAGACATCTAGAGCGAAACTGCCAGCCTTCGCCCTCTCCCAGATGGTTGGAAGACTGGGAAGCGGCGCAGGAAGCACTCCGCTTGGAGCTCACACTGCAGGAAGAACGGGCAGCAAACTTTACAACATCTCATTACTATGCTCAATGGGAACGCCCCACCCACTTCTTCTTTCAGAAACAGAAAGCCCGGTCAACAGCGCAGGATATTACTGCACTGAAGATTGGCACTACAACACTTCAGATAAGGAGGAAATCACGCAGGAACTACACCGCTTCTACTCCAGCCTCTTCCATGCCACCCAGGTGGACCCATCGGACATCCAAGACTTCCTGTGGCGGGCTCCAGAGCCGCCCATTGACCCACGGGCTGATGAGGCTCTACTGGCGCCTATTTCCATCCAGGAGGTAATGGAAACTCTTCTGAAATCCCCACGGCTTAGAGCCCCAGGCCCAGACGGAATACCCTTTGAGGTGTACCTTCTGGAACCTGCAGTGATAGCCAGAACCCTCCGCGACCTCTTCGCTGCACTCTTGGTGAATGGCGAGGTCCTCCCCGACTCCAGAGGCTCAATCACGACCCTCATTCACAAGAAGTCAGACCGTGAGAACCTGGAAAACTGGCGCCCCATAGCGTTGATCAACACAGACCACAAGCTCTTCACAAAGCTTCTGGCCAACCGCATCACCAAATGGGTGTCACCTCGCCTCTCCCCATCCCAGCACGGTTTTATTCCGGGGAGGTCGTTATGGGACAACTATAATGACCTTCACGTGACTTTGACTGCTAACTCTCGTAAGGTGAATGGCTTTGTGGCTCTCCTGGATATGGAGAAAGCATATGATCGGGTAGCCTGGAAGTATATTGATGCTTCCCTGGCCCGCTTCCATCTCCCACCCGCAGCTAGGCGCTGGATATCAGCGCTCTATGACCAGCTCCACACCAGAGTCCTGGCGCCAATGGGTTTTACAGTGTCAGTACCAGTTGGACAAGGTCTCCGGCAAGGGGACCCCCTGAGCCCTATCCTTTTTAACATCACCCTTGACCCCCTCTTGGCCTCCTTACAGGACAAGCTAACAGGGATTCTGGTCCCAGGTAAAGCCCCCACACGCACCATGGCATTTGCAGATGACACTGCCATTGCATTTGGCTGCCCTGGGGATGTTGCTCTCGCTTCTGTGACCATTGAGAGGTACACCAAGGCGTCCAACGCCATGGTCAACACCTCCAAGACAACAGTTGTACAGGTCGGCTCCCCCACCTTCCCCCCACCATTTGGTATTGAACCAGAGCGCGGTACCTTCCGTCACCTGGGCGTTCTCACCAACCAACAAGGAGTTGCGCTAAAAGACAATGAGGACTTGCTCCTTGCAGCAGTTAACTCCAGGATTGCCAGCTGGAACCGGCGGCACATCACCCCCAGGGTCGAGCTCTGATGGCCAATGTGTTCCTCCTCTCCAAAGTCTGGTTCCTAGCGCACGTCTGCCCATTCACAGATGCCTTTTATACGCGGCTCAATGTACTCCTCCGCTGTTGGATCTGGGGCTCAAACCATCCACCAATGGCCCTCTCAACCATTTCCCGACCCTGCAATGAAGGGGGCCTAGGGCTTCTGGACATGCGATCCCACGCCACCACAATCTTCCTGAAGTTCCTATGGCCGATTGTCTGCTGGGACGCGACCCCTTGCCCCATTGGGCGCCCGCCCTCCGCCAGTCAGTTTCAGCAGCTCTGGGTCTTCCTAGAGCATCTCTGACCTCATTAGGGGAGTGGCTCACAAACCACCCAGGCCATCGCCTAAAACCATCCTCATCCCCCTACTGGAACCAGGCTCTCCTTTCCCTGAAACGAGTAGGCGCGCGGATCCACCATGCCTTCCCATACAGAAGGGAAGGCCCTGGCCTCAGCCCCCGTCGCCATGCAATTGTGCACAATGGACAAGTTGTCACAACTCGCCTCAACCCCCAAGATCGTCCTCCCATCCACCCAAGACTCCTTGAGCTCCTCCCTCCCTCCGTGAGATTTGACCTTAAGGAATTGTGGAAGGATGTCTATCACCCCATCCTGTCAGCAAAGGTGTCCAACACCTTATGGAGAATACTCCACTGTTCATACAGGACAGGGGACCGGACTGGCCCTACCTTCCAGCACCGAAGCTGCCCCGCTGTGTGGAGCCTATTGACTCCCACCTCCATCGTTTTTTCACAAGTCCAGGTGTCGCCGCATTTTGGCCAAAGGCCCGCGAGCTCCTCCATGCTCAGCCCTGGTCTGGACACCCTGTGCAAGACCTCATGTTTGAGCAGACATTGCCTGGTTGCCACCGACCCCTCCGTGTCCTCGCCTATGCCACAGCCATCTGGACCATCCACAACTCCTTCCTTCATGCTGCCTTTGACCAGCAGGTGTGGACCCTTTCACACATGATCACCCACTTTCAGGTACACTTTGAGATGGCCCTGAAGGTCTGCACTATGTCGCCAACCCTCCCCCGCTCAGTTGTCACTGCAGCACGGCTCTGGCGCGCAAACCCCCTCCCTTTCTCGATGCCTCCTCCCTCCCCTTCCCTCGCCTCAGGCTCTTAGGAGCCCAGGCGTAATTCAATAAACATCGATGAATCCCCTCCTTGGGTTGGGACCATCTAGTACTAAAAAAAAGGGTCCTCATCCAGACCATATGAGCATATAAATGGCTCGTTCTAGGACAAATTGCTCTCATTATAAAACGCGTTTTCTGGCTCGCACAAACCCACACTCATTCCAAGGGTTTGGTGTGCATCGCTATCCAGGGCCATCACCCCCAAGCCCAGAGCTGATGCCTCAGCATGCACCTCGGAAATGTGTTGGGAGAAAAAATTATAAACGGAATCCTTTTTTGTTAAATTTGGGTTCAGACCCTCTGATGTTCCTGATTTCCGCCGAGATGGGGAGGAAATCAGTGGGAAGCATCTCATGGTTCAAAGAAATATCACTAGTTGAGGACGCGATACGTATAGGGATGACCTTAGGTGACATCATTGTGGCGGAATCATCTGAAACCTTTAATTCATTCTCAGGGCTAGACCCTTGTACAGTTCCGAATTTAGAAGAAGTAGAGGGATTAGAAGGATAAGATTCCCTCATTTTAAGAGGCGCGCGCAAGATTTCAGCTTCTGTATCTATATGATTTGATCTGATGACAGCTAAATTACCTGGCCCCCTCCAGGTTGGGGCGGGGAAACTACCCCAAAGGGTTTTGACAAGATGATCAAAATTGGAAGGAGGTGACTGCCAAATTAGGGTAGTTTTGCATTGATATGTCCAAGGTTGAAAGGAGAATTTACGTTTTAACCTCATCAGTTAGTGGTAAAGTCTGGGCTTTTTGCAGAATTCACTTAAGTATGCTTTCATCAGCTGACCTGCTTGATGCAGAGAAAAGAACTCAAAGAAGGAATGGAGGGATGCTTCATCAGGTCGATTCTGCTCCAAGACCTGTTCCAAGCCCTCCACTGTTCGCCATAAAAGCGGTTGGGTACATAATACTGCAAAAACCCAGTCGACCATATTGGGAGATAATTGGGACAACAGGTCCACTCCTCACAAAAGTGGATTTGAACTAGACAGATTATTTTTACTTAACGAGGGTTTTGGCTCAAGAGATGCCAAGGCTTGTGAATTTCTGAGTAAATCTCAGGAGAAAGGTGGGGAATCATGACATCAGGATTGCGAAAAGTCTGAGACCACCAGGTACAAGCAGGAAGGGTGGGCACTTCCCAATTGGTAGTTGCAAGAATAACGCTGAGACACACCAATACAAAACCAAACGAGAAAACTGTGGTGAGCACCATTGTGGCAGTGACAAATGGCCAGCGCACCCAATTTACTAATAATGAAAGTCCCATAAGGATAATTCTCATGCACATATAATTAAAAGGTTGGTTAACTAGTGTCAAGAGAGTGTCTGCAACTCTCTCGTTCCCAGCAAGGTGATGTGGGATGCAAACCCACATTGCTAGGGAACTAGCCATTAGGATAATAGGAAAGAAGGCACCTCAAACGGTGCCTGTGCAAAAGTTACCCCAGGCAAGGGTGTAAAGCGCAACATATAGTACCAGGTAAGTAAGAAACATCACAGCTTGAGTGGACCCCAGAGAGGAGTCCATAATCAAGTGTAACTTGGTGCCAGTAGACTTGGGTGCCTCGATCTGGAGGGGACCTGGGTGGCCCAAGGGAGCACCTGAAATTTGGGTAAATTGTGATAAGAGGTAGTGTCCCACATAGTTGGAGACCTCCCCAAAGAGGTCCACCACCAAGTTCGCCCAAAGAACCGTTGAAAAAAATGTAAAATAACGGATAAAATTTTAAAAA